>CM060950.1:115239927-115269927 GCA_030765055.1 Mantis religiosa
AAGTAAGTAAGTAAGTAAGTAAGTAAGTAAGTAAGTAAGTAAGTAAGTAAGTAAGTAAGTAAGTAAGTAAGTAAGTAAGTAAGTAAGTAAGTAAGTAAGTAAGTAAGTAAGTAAGTAAGTAAGTAAGTAAGTAAGTAAGTAAGTAAGTAAGTAAGTAAGTAAGTAAGTAAGTAAGTAAGTAAGTAAGTAAGTAAGTAAGTAAGTAAGTAAGTAAGTAAGTAAGTAAGTAAGTAAGTAAGTAAGTAAGTAAGTAAGTAAGTAAGTAAGTAAGTAAGTAAGTAAGTAAGTAAGTAAGTAAGTAAGTAAGTAAGTAAGTAAGTAAGTAAGTAAGTAAGTAAGTAAGTAAGTAAGTAAGTAAGTAGGTAGGTAAGTAGGTAAGTAGGTAAGTAGGTAAGTAGGTAAGTAGGTAAGTAGGTAAGTAGGTAAGTAGGTAAGTAGGTAAGTAGGTAAGTAGGTAAGTAGGTAAGTAGGTAAGTAGGTAAGTAGGTAAGTAGGTAAGTAGGTAAGTAGGTAAGTAGGTAAGTAGGTAAGTAGGTAAGTAGGTAAGTAGGTAAGTAGGTAAGTAGGTAAGTAGGTAAGTAGGTAAGTAGGTAAGTAGGTAAGTAGGTAAGTAGGTAAGTAGGTAAGTAGGTAAGTAGGTAAGTAGGTAAGTAGGTAAGTAGGTAAGTAGGTAAGTAGGTAAGTAGGTAAGTAGGTAAGTAGGTAAGTAGGTAAGTAGGTAAGTAGGTAAGTAGGTAAGTAAGTAAGTAAGTAAGTAAGTAAGTAAGTAAGTAAGTAAGTAAGTAAGTAAGTAAGTAAGTAAGTAAGTAAGTAAGTAAGTAAGTAAGTAAGTAAGTAAGTAAGTAAGTAAGTAAGTAAGTAAGTAAGTAAGTAAGTAAGTAAGTAAGTAAGTAAGTAAGTAAGTAAGTAAGTAAGTAAGTAAGTAAGTAAGTAAGTAAGTAAGTAAGTAAGTAAGTAAGTAAGTAAGTAAGTAAGTAAGTAAGTAAGTAAGTAAGTAAGTAAGTAAGTAAGTAAGTAAGTAAGTAAGTAAGTAAGTAAGTAAGTAAGTAAGTAAGTAAGTAAGTAAGTAAGTAAGTAAGTAAGTAAGTAAGTAAGTAAGTAAGTAAGTAAGTAAGTAAGTAAGTAAGTAAGTAAGTAAGTAAGTAAGTAAGTAAGTAAGTAAGTAAGTAAGTAAGTAAGTAAGTAAGTAAGTAAGTAAGTAAGTAAGTAAGTAAGTAAGTAAGTAAGTAAGTAAGTAAGTAAGTAAGTAAGTAAGTAAGTAAGTAAGTAAGTAAGTAAGTAAGTAAGTAAGTAAGTAAGTAAGTAAGTAAGTAAGTAAGTAAGTAAGTAAGTAAGTAAGTAAGTAAGTAAGTAAGTAAGTAAGTAAGTAAGTAAGTAAGTAAATAAATAAGTAAGTAAATAAATAAGTAAGTAAATAAATAAGTAAGTAAATAAATAAGTAAGTAAATATATAAGTAAATAAATAAGTAAATAAATAAGTAAATAAATAAATAAATAAATAAATAAATAAATAAATAAATAAATAAATAAATAAATAAATAAATAAATAAATAAATAAATAAATAAATAAATAAATAAATAAATAAATAAATAAATAAATAAATAAATAAATAAATAAATAAATAAATAAATAAATAAATAAATAAATAAATAAATAAATAAATAAATAAATAAATAAATAAATAAATAAATAAATAAATAAATAAATAAATAAATAAATAAATAAATAAATAAATAAATAAATAAATAAATAAATAAATAAATAAATAAATAAATAAATAAATAAATAAATAAATAAATAAATAAATAAATAAATAAATAAATAAATAAATACAATACACTTAAAGCACTATAGCTGTGTGAAGAAGAAAGCTACGTATTTGCACATAAAAAATGATCCAATATTTTGATTGTGTGTTTTCCCTAAAATAGTAAAATTTCTAGTAAACGTTTGTAGTTTTTGAACTGATTAAATATATACAGAAATTATTAGAGTAACACTTTCAGAAAAAAATAAGATCTTAGCAATTCTGGCTGCTTTACTATTCGATCTCGTAATCCACCATTTTTCAATCAGGTGAGAAATATGTTTATATGTACACCATACTGAAAATTGGCTTAATAATAAGTTTGATGTAAAAATAGAGTCTTGGAAATTCATGCCCAGTTCTTATTGTTGTACCCCTTAAATTTTCGAATGAAAATATAGATATTTAAAAAATAAAGTTGGTATTCTAATACTATTGGTCTTTAGAATAAAATATGTAACGCACAAAGTTACGATCAGTAAGGTTGCTATATTTTAAGCTTATTTTCTATTGCAATGTGAGCATTAGGCATAAAATTTGAGTACCTGTTCTACATTTAATTTTTTGAAAAACAGCTTTTATATACAAATATCCCTTAAAAGAAGTGTGCACAATGAAATCTGTTGTGCAACCTACAGAACATAAAACTCTGAACAGTCTGTCATTTCCGCGGTTCAAGATCTTTCTTATTACTTCAACTATTGATTCGTTGTAGTCTCTGAGGACTCAGTATATTTAAAGGTCTTCCTAAAGGTCGTTTTTCCTTGCGTTGTGTGCAATAAAGGCGGCTAGGGATCTTGGATTGTCCATTCGCTTTACATGGCTTCTCCATTCACTTATGTTATCTAGTCAGGAAATCAATTAAGGACTCTTCTCAAATGGCTTCTTGCCGCTTCCTGTCCAATATTAAATTACCTGGCTACATTGATCACACTTTTTATTTCAGTAATCCTTTTTCGTCAACATATCAATTCTTCCACTAGCCGTAGTTTCATAAATTAATACACTTAGAATTAGCATTGAATTACTATTCACACAATGTACTTCATAGTGCATGTATTAGATACTGAGCAATACAATTCAAAACTTGAATTACCTTGAGCTAACTAAAGCCATCCCCCGTGGTCCAGGGCTAACCGTTAACTTACAGTTCACGAGGTACCGGGTTTGAACGCGGCGGAGGGCGATAAACTTCTTCGAGGTAAAAAACTCTAGCATGCCTTCCTTTGGAAGGGAAGTGAAGCAGTGGTACCGTGTCGAAGATGTAGGGCACGTAAAGTAACTTCAAGGATGAGCAAAATTAAACGGTATCCCACTATCAATATAGAATGGGATGCTCAGAACCACAGCAATTAAATGGACATTAATAAATTAAAGCGTTTCTCATTTCGATTTAATCAAAATACCCTATCCCTCAAAATGCTTCGCTATTATTTATGCTTATTAAGAGATATGTAGCGCATACAATAAATTTGATTAAACAACGTTAGGTAGTACGAGTATATAGAATTCCTATTTTGTTTTAATTTGGTTAAAATGGTTTATTGTACACTTCATTTACCGAGCCAGGCGGCGGAGGTCGTTAGTACCCGGACTCGTGACCAGGAGACCACGGTTCAAATCGTGATAGGACTGTCCTTTCTGATTGATGTTTTTTCCTGATTTACTTTAATTTTCACAACTGGAAAATACAGGGAAGATAACCTAAATTTAGGTCGGAACGTTGCAATCCCAAACTTCCTGTTGAAATTACGATTTCATTGATCAATGATCACAACATGTGTGCCGTATGCAGTAAGAAAAGCACTGAACACTACAACAAGAAATAAAGTAAAACACCTCTTTCAGTAACCTTAAAAATCACTATTGATTCCATCGTGTTCAAAGAAATTTTTGACAGTATAAGGCACATCTGCAATATGATATTGATAATAACGTATCTATGCACTACAAATGTCGTATTATGGTCTACAAATATGATATGGTTTACAAATATCATATGGTCTACAAATATCATATGGTCTACAAATATATTATGGGAGATTGCTGATGAGGAGGGAAAATATTCTGTTTCTAATGCTGCTCTTCTGCACCACCCATGGAAATCCGGAATGCCTATTTCTATTTGTGTTGTGCAATTCAAATGAATACATGAACGTGCATCGTTTAGGAAGAGAGCTTTATAAATGCCAGAATTTATCAATAAAAGCATTGAAATGAAATATTGTGCTCTTGCGCTTAATTAGATCTAAGAATTTGAGCAACATCTTATTAAATTTCTATTATAAGTACGTCCAAAGACTCCAAGTAAAATAAATAACTCACAACCTTCAAGAAAAATAACTATTTGTATTGGATATACAATATGTACCAAAGATATCATCCGCTCCTATATTATGTTTTTCTAGTTTCAGGTGGTCACTGCTTGAGAAAATGTGACCGATGAGGGAGTTTAATTACTATGTGGAAGCGGGAGCTCCTGAAACCTGCAGACTGGGAATAAAATTGTGTGAGTGTGTGAGTGAGTGTGTGTGTGTGTGTGTGTGTGTGTGTGTGTGTGTGTGTGTGTGTGTGTGTGTGTGTGCGTGTGCGTGTGTGTGTGTGTGAGAGAGAGAGAGAGAGAGAGAGAGAGAGAGAGAGAGAGAGAGAGAGAGAGAGAGAGAGAGAGAGAGAGAGAGATATCCCAAATGGTTACTACAGAAGATATAGCATAAAATAGTATTCAAAGGCGAATGAATTAGAAGAGGGTCACCAAAATACAGTGTGCACATATGTCTTCTGGATAAACGGTAACAACCTGTCTGATTAAATTGTGCATGATCCTGCTAAAGATAGATCATAAATCATAGATTTTTGTACAAGACGCAGTGTTAGTGTAACCTTTGGTATATCCTTTAAATCCATGTTTACTTTACGTTTAGGTGACAAGGAATGAAATTTTGGAATGTTCTTTAAGTTATTTTAATCAAATTTATTCTTATTAATTCTTTATATTAAAACAGTTAAATATGTATTTGAAGAGGTATAACACAGAAATATGTTCCCAATCCAGAATGTCTTTAAACTGGACTATACAATAACATGAGCTACTGTTTACCAAGTTAACTCAATTTGTCGTTTGAAATTGACAAATATAATTTATATAACCTTAGGGATACTCTAAAAGAAGTAGAGATTTTCAGGAAGAGGGCAAGAAAAGATACAAAACGGAACTGAGAGACACATATCATAAATTGCCTTATGTGATATTTCAAAAATATTATTTAAAACGGTAAAAAATAAGCAGTAAGTTTCATGGAATAACACCTCTAATTATGCTATAAAGGCGACATATTTTATCTCAGAATGTTTCCTATAGGAAAGATAGTACACCATATTTTCGTAATGTTAGAATACGCGATGTTCATGTCTTTTTCTTCTAAAAAACTGAGAATACCATGATGATGAAAATTGGTGTAAAAATAAACTGATGATTTTGGCATCTTTTGTCCAACGCCGTTGTGTAGTTAGCTGGAGCGCTCTGCTTTGGTTCTCTGCGCTCGGAATTGATGCCAACCCCGGGAGGTGCGGATTTTAAAATCCAGATACAGGACCGCTGCCCACTCAGCATCGTGAGGAAATTAAAGAGTTACGCTAGGTAGCGGCCTGGTTGTGTAAGCCAACTTTCCGGCTGGAGGTGCCGAGATGCTGACCACATCTTCTCCTCGTGTCCGTTGGATGATTGCCCAGCTCTGCCTTGTGTATATGGGCGTGAAGCCGGCAGTAGGGTTGGCAGGCTCATGCCCACTTTGGGCTATTACGCCATTGGTTGCATTCTGTATTTTGTATCAGTTACTTCAAACAGTATTTATTAGTAGTCTTATACATAATCAAAATTAATGTTTCTTTCTTCAAGCTTTCAAAATGTTCTGTACCTGAACCGAAATATTGCTGTTAGAAACCTACAAAAATGAGATATTCACCAGCTATATTATAAGAGGTGGTAAAATGTTAATCTTCCTAGCACAAATGATTTATGAGAAAAAGGATCATGGATACTAAAAAGTAGAACTTGTTAAAAAATTTAATGAAACATAAACAACACTTTACTGCTTACGAGGTCTGAATTCAGAGTGAGACGCAAAATCAAATGCAGATATAAAAATGCCTGTATCCACTCTTATTCTGGGAAAGGAAGTAAGCCAACATATTCTTCAAGTATTCTCAAGCACAATCTAGGCTAAGGAAATCCTGGAAATAAGTTATACTAGTAAATATGAGTTGTTACTTTTATGTACAGAAACTCAGAACCATATTATTATGATATATGTATGTTAATGTGCAGAAGTGTAATTACCATATCTCGGTCCCAGTTTAGAAGTTAATCAGCTTATTGTTCAATCAGTATTCAGTAACAACACTACGCAAATGAAGCAGAAGCACCAGCAAAACTGCAAACGATATTTTGCCTCACTGGTGCTTTCAGTTTTATTGACATTGGTCAGCACAGTTTCAAGAACATAGTAAATGCATACAGAAGTGTCCCAACTTACGAATCACAAGTCCGGAAAACTGCAGATACGAATGGTTTCTGTAGTTTCCTTAAGGTAGCAGAAGTTTCCATTGAGTTCTGGCCAGCTGTCACATATTCTGAAAGTTTTTTTTTCCTTCTACTTTTTCTTTCTGAGCTTTTATGCATCCCACGCCAAATGCCAAACGTCTTTGGAGCTATAAATGAAATGAAATAAGATGACAGAGAAAGTTATTCGCCTTCACAGATTCAGAGAGAATTACGGACATCTTGCCCCAACTGTGAATGTTTTCATCATTCAAGCATTTCACTGTACATGAACATATTGCACATCAGGTTGTCAAATAATCGCATTCCATATTGGTGTATAAAAGGGTTCTATCATATAACGACTACATTCGTTTTCAACTACAAACTATTTGGTTTAAGATGCATGTCCTTTATTTACTCAAGATTTAGCATATTATTAAATTATCATATTTAATCAAAATTCAATAATTTCTCTAAACTCATTAGGCAGAAACTTGTGTGGTTTAGACTAGGAGCATAGCAGTAGATACAAATTTTTCTAATGAAAATGCCTGAGAATTTGCCCATTGTGTGGGGAGAAAGAGTCGTGGATGCACTTCTTGCAATGTTGTTGGGTACAGAAGAATGCAGGGTGCAATATCTACCTCATTCCTTTACATTTCATGGGGGATGACTATATTTTTATGTAACTTCTTCACTTAGCGTTAGTGATTTATGTTTACTTATTTCTATTTTCCGTCTTTACTGAATAATAAAGCATAATAATGCTTTATAAATGGATTGAAGTTATATTGCTTGTTTGTACCAGGGAAGTCACGTTTTGTTTTTCAAATTTATGAATCCACTAAGAAAAAGATCCTTAATCTTATAACTTTTTAAATTGTATTTATTCGTACACCTTCATACAACCCCCTGCTGGAAACTCCTGCCAAACGGGCACGTGTCGTAATGGATCAACCTTAAAATAAGTTAAAATATCGGATCTATGCAAAGGTAAAGTGATAAGTTACATCCCATTAAAGATACACTGATAACGAAATTAAAGGATTGCAATAAGTAAAGAATCGTGATGTATTTCCAAGAAATCGTGTATCTTTGTTACAACACGTGCAGGGGCAGGTGGTTGAGTCGTGTAACAAAAGACACTGGACAAACAGAATTCTAAAGGGATAGCACTTTACTCCGTTTGAAAAGGTATTCGGACCCTTAATAATGACATGAGCGAGACTAATAATCACAATGGACAAAATAGTCACAAGGTAGTTTTGAGCGAATAAAGAGGGCTTCCAGAGGTGAGAGTGAGAAACACGCAGCTGTGCCCAGTGAGCACACACAGTGCGCGGCTGGCAGCCTATTAAGACGGTCCTCTGGTTCTGTCTTGGTCGAGGGCAGAGCAGAAGCGATGGGAAAAGATACTGTCGGTTCATACGTAACAACTTAGGTGTGATCGCGTACTAAGCAGTCTACATACGGTAACTCTGAACATTGATATATCGGTAACCCTTGGTCGGCAACTTCGAGTTTGATCGGGTTTGATCCCAGGCGACCGCAAAGTGAGATTTGTGGTGGACAACACGGCGCTGGGGCGGGTTTTCTCCGGGATCTCCGGTTTCCCCCGCCATCTCATTCCACCGGTGCTCCATCTTCATCTCATGTATCATCAGTGTCACCGCCTGCGGTGCCGTATGTAGTAAAAGCGGGCGTTAAACACTACACATTTCATTTCACATTTCGAGTTTGATGTGATGATAAAGAGAAGCAGTCATTAAATCAGTTTGAAACGGACATCCTAGTGTCATTAGAACTATCCTTACTCATACATATCTACGCATACCCTGCTCTACCCTGCGCTACCCACTAAAGTAGCATCAGCACCTATATTCATAACAAGTGTACAGTCACACTAATAAATGTGAACATGTTAGTAATTCAGAATTGGAATTAAAGATAGAAATTTAGTTAAACAACAAGCTTCAATATGCTATTAATGAAGATCAAACACTAACAAAAACTTAAAATTACAACTGATGGTCCATAACATTCTAGTAAAGTTAGCAAGCGCTATTTCTCGCAAATCCCAGGATATTATTGGAGTTTAAAAAGTTAATGTCTCTTATTACTATTATTACTATTATTATTACTATTATTACTACTATTATTACTATTTCTACTGTTACTGCTGCTGCTGCTACTACTACTACTACTACTACTATCATCATCATCATCATCATCATCATCATCATCATCATCTTCATTGCAGCAGCAGCATAGCTGAGTATGTGAAGATTAGTCAGGCATCAGTGTTGCGAATATTGCATTGCAATAAATTTCATCCTTCTCAGCTACAGCTAGACTAGGCTCTGTATGAATACAACCATCAAGCGAGTGGTATTTTTACAACTGTTATTTCAACACGTGGAAACTGACACGGAATTCTTAAGAAATGTGCTCTTTAGTGACAAAACCACATTCCACAATAACATAAATGTGAATCATACTACACTGCCTCAGAGAGACTGCGTTTCAGATGCAATGGAGTATCAACCTGTGGTGTGGAATGCTAGGCAATGAACTAATCGGAACCTCTTTTTCCTTAGTTTCCCTTACAAAACCTTGATATTTCTTAATTTGAGATGAACTGCAGTTATTAATAGTAAATATGCCACTGATGAAACGGGCGAGACTGTGATTTCCACCAGAAGGATCTCTCCACATTGGTGCGTAATAATACTGAACTAATTATACAGTGTAGGTCCAAGAAAGAACGCTTGATCGGCTAAATCCAATAGACTTCCTCCTGAGGGGATATTTAAAGTAAAAGATCTAAATCCAAATCAATTACTACTGCTGATCCACGAAACCTGTAGGTATGTCACAACACACATTATACAGCAGGAAAACACAAGAAATTTTCTGCAGCAACGAATTCAAAAAGTGTATTAGAGAAAGTGGGCGATATTATGAACAATTCCTCATTAATTCTACACTAATAGGGTTGAAATATTCGCATTAACTCATGTTCTAAAAACAGAACATAATAGAATGGTGACGTATCATTAATGCAGAGTAATAAGATTTTCAGCCAATCACTTCTTTGCTATCTTGACCACATTAAGCTCACAAATCTTGTATCCCCCCTACCACGAGTAATGGGTAAGTGAAGTTTTCATTAATCATCACAAGGGAATTGCTAGAACCTGTTAAGCTTGAGATAAACTTTTTCACATTTAATAATAATGGACACTCTTCTTTCTTTTATTGGCCAACGAGGTTTTACTCAGGTGTGTTTGACTTCCAAAGTAAGAAGATCACTATTGCAGAAACAGACAAATGCTAAAAAGCTGTAGATACTTTAAAAAAACAACAACTTTAAAATTGTTTATATTGAATTTTGAATATTCTGTTGTGACAAACTACATTTTAAACTTAACAGTGTGTGATTAGCTACTAATGAAGTATATGAAGCTATGAATTATTGTTAATTAATGAAAGTACACGAATTTACAGTTGTTCTGTGTGGTGGCTTTGTATGCATATTGAACCACGTCGACGGTAAGGTCTCGGAGGATAGGTACATTCCTTTGCAAGCCAAGAAGGGGTGGGGGCGATATCTTATTAGCAACGGGAGAGGAATTAGCACTTAAATCGCAGAACTAACAATGAGGGTTAGAGAAGAAGTCGTGCACCAGGAAGTGTGTTCTCTCACGCAGACCCAGAGCTTGTCATAAATCTGTTGAGACTCGTGCTCATGAACTGGCCCCGCGAGCCAAACAAATTGATGACGGCAATATCTGTTTATTCTTTTTAAAACCCTGGGGAATCGAGAAGCTAGGGACATGCTGCTTGACCCCATCAAATGTTTCAGATCCGGATAAAAACAAGGGTTTGAGAAATGTCAGGTGGTCTTGTGATGCATTATCGCCACAGTGCCTCATGGCTAACCTAACACTCATTCGGGTATTCCCTAGAGCATTTGTAGTAGCAAGGAGACAAGAAGTTACTTCAGAGAGATAGAGGAACTTTAATGTGAAAACGCAAATTCTGGAGTATCCCTACTGCAGACACGGGCAATTAACACGAGTCTTTAATTTGAAACAATATCATCTTATGTACAAATGAAAAATGGGTAGTGTTTAGCGCCCGCTTTTACTACATACGGCTCCGCAGGCGATGACACTGATGATACATGAGATGAAGATGGAGCACCGATGGAATGAGATGGCGGGGGAAACCGGAGACCCCGGAGAAAATCCGCCCAGCGCCGTGTTGTCCAACACAAATCTCACTTTGCGGTCGCTTGGGATCGAACCTGGGCCGCCTTTGTGAGAGCCAAGCGGTCTAACCACTGAGCCACGACGCGGCCTATCTTATTGTACACAATGTATCCAGGTTGGCATTAATACAAAGAACTCCAGTTTGTGGAAATTAAAAAATCTGCAATTACAGGTGTATTTTTTAAACATATTAATACAGCGATCAGAATTTATTGAAAACAATTCATAAAATTCCTTTGATGTTTTAAAATTAGTCCCAGAGAAAATAGCATTTTATTCTACATTTTTTACATTGCTAAGTTATTTCTTTGAGAAAAGTATAATTTACGGTTTTGATTGTTCACAGTTGCGCTGCTTTTTACACTCACTTTAGATAGTAATGTATATACAGTCACTATAAAAATAATTTTCTCAAGCAATGTGGATTATTTAAATATAAAATGTGTGATTTATGCTATTGTTATAACTGCTTATTTGTTTCATTTTTTCAGTATTTATCAAAATTAATATTTCTGGCATTATATTATCTATTGCTTATAAAAAGTATATGGAATTGGCAAACGTACGGTATATGGCAAAATATACAGTACTCATTCTTGCGCAGTGCGCATGCGCACGACTGAGCATTTGCGTGTTGTTACATTGCCATGATGTATAGTTAGTTGGGTAAAGAACGTTGTGCTCTGTGATTGGAATTGACAATGGGTCTCGCGACTGAGAAAAGAGTGTTTATAGTGAACTATTATTTTCACTAATACGGAAATGGTTATCAAGGCGGGCCGAGTTTTAAGTTAATGGGGAGCAATATCGTGAACATTTCAATAATCCAGCACCTAGCAACACAGTTATGCTATCTGTTAAAAAAATTTCGTCGCACGGGTAGTGTATTATGTCAACACAAGGAAAGGTCTGATAGGTCAGTAACTGTGTCCACAAATGAAAATCATGGACGTGTTCTCAATCAGGTTGCAGTCTCCAAAGCGAAGTCTTTGGCGAACATCCCTGAAAATAATCATCAGCAATACGTCACTTCGATTGTTTAAAGGCACAGATGGACCGCTCGACAATCTATGTCTATGCTGCAAGAAACCTTTCCAGGATGAGTAATTTCTCGCGGGGTTTAGTTCCCCTACCCATCTCATTTGCCCGAACTCACACCACCTGATGCTTACGTATGGGGAATGTTAAAGGAAAAAGTTTTCAATTGTCCAGATCCGTCCAAAACTGTGTCTGAATTACGTCAGAAGTTCGTCTCGTTCTTCGTGGCTCCGCATTGACCTGCGTTACGGAATATGTTGGAAAATTTGCGTGATCGTTATGAACACTGCCTATAGCACAATGGAGCATTTTTTGAACATTTACACTATCATCTCGATGCGTAAAGTAATGACAAGAGTAACATAATTTCCAGTACTGTGTATGTTGGCGCATACTGCTAGAATTGTATACTGGTAAATAGGTAGAATTTTCGTCCTCTATAACCCATTTCTAGTATATTTGTGCAGAATCACACGAGTAGATTTCGAACAATTGCAGTATATGTTTTTATGGCATACGATATAATCTACAGAGTCAGCAACACTCAGCTTAATAAAGTTAAATTTTATATGAAAACTGTGAAAGCCTCTGCCAGGTCTCCGATAGTCCTAACATGGAAAGACTTAGATCCTTAACCATGAAATCATGTTTTAATTTTCTATAAAACCTGCAAGGAAAAGAAAGACTTAAGGCAAAACGTTTTAAATTTTGTGTAATAGGTATCAAAACGATCCAAATACAAGTCAACTTACAGCAACATCGGTACATGCGAAGCAGATGTATGTCACTGCTTGCAGAATCTTTATCTACCGTATAAGTAATTCTGCATGATTCAGTCTCCTCTTACATATATATTATACTTTTCTTTAGTTTAAATGAGTGGTATTGAGCTCCATTTTTGAACCTTAAAACCACAGATAAGTTTCAAACGTTCGGTATATAAACATTATACAATCAAAGATTTAAACATAAAATTGCTGATGCATTCTTAGTAAAATCATGTAAATAAGGATATATTTAAACACTAAAGCCAAATAGAACTGCTACAAAGATGTTTATTTCCTGGGCTTCTAGTTTAAAATCTAGGTACGTGGCCCTTCGTGAACTATAGCTCACGACATATCTGTCGACGGGCCCTTAAACCTCACACTCACTCGCAATAAATTTCTTAGCTAATCTAAGACAATTTATACGAAAATCCTCTTGCATTTTTGCTACGTAGACTTTTTAATTAGATAACAAATTATTTTATGCTTGGAAGATTGCTTAGTCGGTTTGCATTCTTAGGCTATTATTACCAAGCGGGATGGCTCAGGCGGTATCGTCTATGTTCCGCATTTGGGAGGCCCGGATTCGATTACCGTGGCGAACCTATCTAATCTGTGGATTTTTTCGAGGGTTTTCCCTGGTCGCCAGGCGAATACTGAATAAGGTAATCACATTCTTCCATTTCATTTCCATTATCGTTTCACACCATTTCTCATCTGGTGGTCTCAGGGCAGAAGTGTCGGCGGTAGTCTCGGCGCTGAATGCAAGATCATATGATGCTAGTAAACACTTCCTCCTCCTGTAGGACGGTCTCCGGACTCCGAGCCGGCCCGGTGTTTTCTTTTTTTTTTTAATTTACGTCCTCCAACGTTAAGTCATATCGGACGATGAGTGGAATGGGTGAAATGATGCTCAAATGTGTCCGGGGTCCATGGAGCTTAGAGTTACCCGATATTCGTCTTTCAGGATAAGGGAAAACCCCGGAAAAGCCTTATCCAGGTAACTCACCCTGACCGAGATTCGAACTCGGGACCTCTTGAACGTGAGGCAGACACTCTACCACCACGCTACCGAGGCGGGCTGCCCGGTGGGCCACTTCATGACCACATGGGTGGAATGCCGGTTGTACTGGCCTACCGGGGAGTTTCCAACTGGCAAAAAGTGGGGACCCCTCCCTCTATACTGTCGTGACTCCTTGTGTCTGCCGCCCTCTGTCTCCTCCTTCCTTTCGGGGATGTCCTACTTGGTAGCATAGGTACAACAGATCAAAATTGGTCGCAGTGCCGAATCCCTTCTGCACGATTCTGTCCTATCCTAGGCTATTATTGTATTTTGAATTCTTTTATTTGCATTGTATCGACTTTAGCGTCTTCATATTTTTATTTTAACTTCACAAAGGGAATAATTGAAATATAAAAAATAATATCATTTAGTATTATGTTTTACAACCATTATGGACAAATTTTATACTTCCTCTGTATCTTAATACTTTAAACAATGTTTTTCTCTCTTATTTAATGCATTTACGACACTTGCAGAAAGTTTTTCATCTCCGATATAGCTAAATGTGGAATACACGAGTGATAGGAAAATATTAAAGTTGGCTAGGAAAGCTCTTTATGCGGCATCACGAGGAACAAAACAATTATGCTATAAGCTGCTGGAAAATTAGCATTGCATATTTTATGGAAATCATTAGATTTTGTGTATTTCTAATGGCTTACTAGTTACACAAATTTATTCATCTTAAATCTGCTTCAGGCATATATTTTAAACACATATTTTCACCATTTGTAAGATAAGAAAAAAGAGTCATGTTTTGCATGTAAGGGTAGTATTGAAACAGCAGATTTTCTAAAAAAAAAATTGCTGTCTCAAATTTGGAAAAAATGCTAAGTTTGTTATTTATTCGTGTTTGAGTTCTGTAGCTTCTGTCTCACACTGATTCTCTATAAATGCAAGCTTTTATGTTCTGATTTCCAAACGTTTATTTTTGGGAAATATCTCTGTAGAGTGTTTATATGGAATGCTACATAGTTTGGCAGTAGATAAAGTATTTGATTTAAATTAACATAACAGTGTGCAATTTGACTTCGCTAAGCACTAAAAGGGTCAGTGAAATGTTTTTAGTTCTAATATTAATCTTTTCAATACAGTCTCTGTTCTTATGAGGATAAGCTACAGTTAGCATGAGAATCACACTAACTAAAATGTTTGCGATCTTAACGAAATGAAATTATTGACTCAAGAACTGCAGATCGTTAAAGGCCATTTTATGGCTACACTGAAAAGAGACTGGAGCAAATCTTTTCATATTTCATTTTGAGAGGCAAGCTTGATTTTCTAAATCTTGTTTTGTAGAAGCAACACAAATCATCTAAGTCATGGCAAACGAGAGTCGAACGCCGACCATAGCTTTGAAAAAGAAAGCAACGTCACGATTCGAATCCCCTGCAAGGTAAAATTACTTACATAAGTCAAAGACTGGAGCGGTAAATACACAAGTGCGGAATCTGAGAAATGTCGCATATCAACTTGACATACCGACACGAAGAAAATTTAATAATGAAATAAATGTTCCGATTCAGAGAACAAGCGACTGTGCTCTTTGTGGCAGTTCCACCCCAGAAAATTCTCATTGATTTTCATTGATATAGGATGCATTTAGTGGAAATAATGCGACAGACACAAAACATTAATTTCATTACATCCTGGAGTAACTGCCCCAAACTGAAATGGGAAACGTTTCCTGAGGTGCTGTATAAACATTATGCATAACTTTTTCGAACAAACCTGCTCTTCATGGTGGTAGAGAATTCAAATAAGCCTAATATTATTTTGTCGCCATAAGTTTCATTTAGCAAGTTATTTTCCAAAGGCAAAATGTTTAAAATGCTCCATAATAATCTGCATTTGCAGGTTTCCACATACATTTACCTGTGGCAGATATCAATATAAAAATAATTTCTCTCTGAGATATGTTGATAAATGCTGATGTGTGTATTTTGTAGTGTTAATGACGCATACAGGGTATGCCATAACCTTTGGAACACTCCCATAATTTGCAAATAGTAGTATTTAAACTTTTTTTACCTAATTAGATTATGCTGTTGGCCAAGCACTGCAATTTGGAGAGGATGGAAATTATAGGCGCTGTTTCACAAATTTGCGAGAACTTATCTCTAATGAAACCAATTATATTTTATTCTCTAAATGTCTTGCATCTTGCACTACAAGGGTTAAGCAAATTTCATCTTGTATTCATGCGGTTTGGGAAAAATTCAGCTATGGTGTGTGTAGCCCGCTTTTACTATATCCGGAACCGCAGGCGGTGACACTGGTATAGTCCAAAAAACGCAAAGAAGGTCCCTGTAAGGAATGTGCGTGTTACACAGTGGGACAACGACTGCAAATGTGTGTGACAGGGAACGCATGCTACACAAGGAGCAGAACCGTTAAAAAACATGCGCCCTATTCACTCTGTACACTAAAACTGAGAAGATTCATTCACAAAAGCAGAAGCCGTCAGAATATTTTTGAATGGTCTGTAACTGTACTGACATGGGGTGTCATAAACCTGTCTAGGGAGGGTGTGGGAACCTTCGCCAACCCCCTGCATCTCGTCCCTCGGAGACTTTCTCTCCTGTGGAGGAGTATAATACATGTAATGAAGATGGAGCACCGGTGGAATGAGATGACGGGGGAAACCGAAAATCCCGGAGGAAACTCGCCCCAGCGCCGTGTTGTCTACCACAAATCTCACTTTGTGGTCGCTTGGGATCGAACCCGGGCCGCCTTAATGAAAGCCAAGTGGTCTAACCATTCAACCACGGCGCGGCCGCTATAGTGTGTGTATTTGCAGTACTCATCGAGCGGAGATAGCGAGAGGACACGTGCTGAGCTAGCTCCCATAAATGAAAGCACAAAAAAAAAAAAATTAACAAAGGTCATGGCAACTAAAGACACACCAGATAAAGCGCAGAAAGAATTAAAGGAAAGAGAAAATATGTAAGAAATTAGAGGAACAAATAAGATAAGTCCTGTTAACAAGAAGAATAGAGAATTTAGAGGATACGAACAAAATATACCAATTGGTGATTTCCGGAATTGTAGAGCATGCAAAAACAAGACGTGAAGTACAAGATACTATAGATGAAGACTAGGAGGTAGGTAGATATGCAATTTGCGATGCTTTCTGCTTTGGGAGGAGAAATGGGATATGAAAAATTATAGCAAAACTCACAAGTAACTAATTTTCGGGGTGATAAAACAGGCTGAAATACTAAAAGACGCTGGCATCTAATTAGTCTGCGAGGAAGAGAATTATTAAAAGGTTATTACAGTGCGAAAGAGTCATATGTAGACAAGATAAATGTTATGTGTATATTTTAACTCTTGGATAAATGGCAAACTGGTAAAAGGAGAAATCGATGGCGTGGAGACCCTACAGCATTGAACCAAGAAAGCATAAATTTGGTGACGAATGCAGGCGTTCAACTTTGTTGTACAAACATTCATGGATCAACGAATATGGAATCAGCATAAAGAACAAAGCACGGAAACGGGAAAAAGTAAGTGAGAAAGGACTGGGAAGGCAGTTACGTCAGCAGGTAATGAAGCAGGATGAGACAGAACAGAAGAGGGGAATGAGTCGAATACCAATGGGCGATAGGTAAAGAAAAGGGATGATAACAGCAGGCAGTAAAAGTAATACTAAACTTATGGAGGTTACCTGGATTGCTAGCAAAAGTTTTCGAGTAATGCTAAAGACTATTTGGTATAAATTTGGAAATAAAAGAGGACCTGATATGTGACCATTTCGAATGAGTAGACAAGATAACGGGAAAGAAATGCACTTACTGGTTGGTGAAGAGAGGAAGTTAGCAAAATATGATGTTTATGATATGAGGAGAAGAAAAGGGTGGATGACGAACAAAATATATAGGCGTCCAGAGAACACAAAGAAATATGAAACAGTACGTCATGTGAAAAGAGAAAGGAAGTGGAGAAAGATGATTTGACGAAATTGGAAAGGGAAAGGGATGATGAGCGGCATGGAAAATGTAGTGACGAAGTGAATAACGGTAAGCTTTAATCGGGAAGGATGATGGGAAGTACAACATCAGCTATTACATTTCAAATAAGGAAAATTAAATTATGATATTTAGGGAAAAATGACAAAAAGGAGACAAAATAAGACGACAGATATGGAAGAGAGGTTATAGTGAAATAGTGAAATCGGGTAGAGAAGATTACTGAAGTGTATAGGGAAAGCTGAGTAATAAGAGCGAAGCGAGTGGTATAAGCTGAGAAAGACGGAAAGTCAACAAAGTGGGGAAGTAAAATAAAATTTAGGTTTAAAGGGAGAGCGGGAGAAGGATAAGTTAGGAAAAAGATAGCTAGCAAATACGCAGAAATGAAAACTGGAGATGAGTAAGGCTTGCCATACACCATATAACCATCGTGTTCAGATGTTCTACAAATAAAGGAGAATTATAATATATGTAAGCGTATACGTAACCAAATGTAGTCAGTAAAGTTCATCTGTTCACTCTTTGGAGTGTATATTTTAAGTGCTCCATGAAACATGCATCTCAAAAGTTAAATGTTAAGATGTTAAGTATGTTGGAGGCTTATGAGTTAAGACCAGACGTAAGTGGGCTGGAAGGCTGTGCTTTGGTTCTCTGCGTTCGGAATGCACCCGGGATCGATCCCATCCCTGGGGGGTGCGGATTTTAAGTCCCGAGTATAGGACCGGTGCCCACTCAGCAACGTGATGAAATTGAGTAGCTACGCTAGGTAGGGAACCCTGGAATAGAAAGCCAACTTTCCGACTGGGAGTGCTGATATTCTGACTACATCTACACTATCGGTTGGATGATACCTCTGCCTTAGGTATGTGGGCGTGAAGCTGGTAATCGGGTTGGCAGGCTAGGTTGGCAGATTATTACGACATGGATTACGTTTATCTTTCTTTTTTCAGTCCTAAGAAATTTTCTACTGAAATAGCTTCAGTGTGTTCCTGAGACACTTGTAGCAGTTTATTATAGAAACATGTCGACAATTAAAGCCTTTCCATAGGCTGAGGAGAGGGAATGGGGGAGAGAGAGGGAGAACACATATAACATAAAATTTCTGAAAGTACTGGTTGAGACTTTGAAAATTCAAAGGAGAAAAAGGAAATTTATGGAGAAAGTTAAAGCCAAAAAAAGTAATTTTGGAACTTTTTATTTCAGTCATTTCAATTTTTGTTCTCTATGATGCGTTTTGGTGGATTTGTTAAAAGTTTAATAAGAAATAAAAAAACTTCCTTTACTATTTATTAAAAAGGTATTCAGGATCGGATTCTTATTTGCATACTTGCCTTTACAACTAAGACTTTTTAATAAAGCTCATTAGTTCTTAAAATAAAAAATTACAAAAGAATATAAAGATTTGTCAGGAGTGAGGGGAACTTAGGAGGCATGAAACATGTTGGACACAAATATGACATGTATTTATACAAATTTAATATTTAAGATATGCTGTTCTCATCGAGTGAGATGGCGCTATAGCAATTGGTGAGTTCTCATTCGTAAGTTCTTGGTTTGATTTCCATTGGACCGGCCGCATTGACCATGATTTTTTGTGGTTTACCCGGGTTGGTAGCCCAATGATGGGCTGGCTCCCCTTTTACCACGAATTTTCATCCATTATTTCCTGCCCTTACCATTTCCATTCAAGATGCTGTTTACCCTTGTGTTTCAGGGTTGTAGGACTTGTCGACAGTGGTTGGATGTTGCGGCAGGATGGTGGAATTTACGTTATGGAAAAATTCTTCCTGGCAGTTGCTGGAGCACCGTTCCTTTCTGGAAATCTTTCATCTACACCAGGGACCTTCAGGTTTTGGGTGTCTAAAGCTGATATCAGGAATAAAATAATTTTGGAATCTTTAGAGCGCCCGTCTTTGCTAGCGCACATTATCAACGTGATCTGGACTCCGTTTCATCGCTTCCTCATCTATGGGTTACTTTAGAAGCTCAAAGGGCCCAAAATGTGTTCCAGTTATGTAGATATCCATGTCCAACTTAAGCTCCTTCTCTGTCTCCCTTTTTGACACACACACACACACACACACACACACACACACACACACACACACACACACACACACACATTTAGTATAGAAAATGAGTAGTTGTCAAACAGTTTTTGAGATTACTCACTCAGATGAGATGTTCTTCATATCTCCAGAAGCGCTTTTCGGTCAGGTTTTGACCATCTTCAGTGGGTGTTGACCAGCTACTAAGGTAGAGAAGAGCCGAACCTTCCAAGAAACTTCTGCTCCTGTGATTGTCATTTGGTTATCGCCTGATTTGTACTGCCAACTTCTGGGACTGGAACACTGTGGCTGGACACAGGTGGCTGATGGTCATCTGTGGTGTTGACTGGTTGTAACTGTTTTTCCTCTGGATGTGGATCAATTGAACTGTAGACCTGTGGTGGCGGATGAAATTCCATTTTTTCTTTTTCCCCCTCGTTCTCTGGACCAATATTTAAGTTACTGGTTGTCTGTGGGAGATGTGTTTCCTCACTCATATGTTCCTGGAGTAAACTAGATTGGTTGACATATGGGTTAATTTCAACTGGGTCTATGTTCTTTAAGTTTGTTTCAACGACTTCAATGTTGGATTTTTTAACTTTTTTAATAAGTCGTTGATATCGTTGAAACAAACTTAAAGAACATAGACCCAGTTGAAATTAACCCATATGTCAACCAATCTAGTTTACTCCAGGAACATATGAGTGAGGAAGCACATCTCCCACAGACAACCAATAACTTAAATATTGGTCCAGAGAACGAGGGGGAAAAAGAAAAAATGGAATTTCATCCGCCACCACAGGTCTACAGTTCAATTGATCCACATCCAGAGGAAAAACAGTTACAACCAGTCAACACCACAGATGACCATCAGCCACCTGTGTCCAGCCACAGTGTTCCAGTCCCAGAAGTTGGCAGTACAAATCAGGCGAAAACCAAATGACAATCACAGGAGCAGAAGTTTCTTGGAAGTTTCGGCTCTTCTCTACCTTAGTAGCTGGTCAACACCCACTGAAGATGGTTAAAACCTGACCGAAAAGCGCTTCTGGAGATATGAAGAACATCTCATCTGAGTGAGTAATCTCAGAAACTGTTTGACAACTACTCATTTTCTATACAAAAGATATCTCACTTTTAATACCTTGACAATGTCTTCTTTAAAACACACACATTTAGTTTACGCACCGGGATAACTATCACCCAGTCGTCTATCTTGAATACCCATTCCATAATGCATAGTTTTACATCATACTTTGTTCCCATTAGCGGTTGCTCGGTCATTTGACAAATCGCTCAGTTCATGGATGCACAAAAGTTGGAAATAGATATAGACATTTCTTCAAGTACTTCATCTGCCAAATAGTTGGCACTCATGTTTGCAGACACGCCATTGCCATTCTATAAAGTACAGATGCTTTGGAATCTCAGGTCATCCTGCAGTGCCAGATGAAAACAGGTTTGCTGCTTCCGTTGGAACCTCAATAAAGAGACATAAGGGTATTGAGTTTTGTTTACATCGTCACCCTTTAACACAGAAGATATACATATTGTTTAAATAATTACCTACATATTAGCCCTTTTAAAGGGGAGACTAGAGGGCAAAAATTGCCCACAAAAGACATTTATAATTTTTGTGCATACTTATTAATTGAAATTTCCTCTTTAATTTGACGTAAGTTTTAGTATAAGTAATATCATAAGACGCCTGACCTCACCGAACGGAGTGAGAATGGTATTTATTTGGACTATATCATGAATAAAATATGAATTTAAATAATATATCGCACAAGATTTTACTAGAACATATTAAATCCAATAAGAAAACAACCTAAAATACATCTATCGCGATTAGTGCAGTTCAACTTACTCATTATTGAGAACTGAAGAAAACAAATTCAGTAATTACATAATTTTTATTTACTCTTGCTTTTTATCATTTTATCTTCAACATTAACATATAACCTATTTTCAGGATAAAATACGTTAATCATTAAAATAAACACGCTTGTCAAATTTAAATGGAATGCTACTTCATTTAGAGGGTGAGTTTGAAGATTTTGATGTGAAAGCAGAATTTCTCACTTTATTTAATAGTTCCATATGAATCTGTTGATTAATCTGTAGATAAGGATAAAGTGCCATTCATTTTGAATTTTGATTTTTAATCGATTATAATATGCACTAAATGTTCTTCAACAATTTACTACAATGCAGATGGCGACGCAAACTAAACAAAGGAATGACCTAGTGATAAATAGCACAAAATAAAAGAATGACCAGTAGTGAATCGTAGAAGATAAATTAACGGCTTATGAAATAATCCTTGTAAGCACACTAATTACATTTTAAATGTGTTTTCAAAATGGTATCGGATATACCATTTTGTACTGTGAATTCTGGACCTCTACACAGGGAAACTCATACACACTTTGGAGTAGGAAGGCAAACATTAGCACACATTTAAGTATTAGTTTCATTCTATAAATTGGCAGTAAAGTAAAATATAATTTCATATGTGTTTTCAATTATTCATTTTACTGTTTTTCAAATATATGGGAGTCCGTTTTACCTATTGTTTTTGCAATAGATTTTTCTGTGAATGACGTTTTCTATTTAACTGCTAAGTTGCATTTTTAGCGCTGTTATGGGTATATTAGGTGTAATAAGATAGTTATTTTGTGACAAAAGTAATGTTTGAAGAGTTTTAATCAATGTTTATGTGCTATAATTGAGAAAGAGACCTATAGTGTTAAAAAACAAGCTTATTTTAAAAGAGTAGAATAGTAAACTAAAAATGGCAAGCTTCCGCATCGCATATTAACTGACTTAAAATTGGTGTCATAGTGTCTTTAATCTGCTTAAGTTTAAGGGTATGTATCACTGAAATTTTCAAATTCTGAACTAATAATGCTAGCTTTTTCAAATTTACACCATAGGTGTAGTATAATGTAGACATGTTACAACCTAAATTTAAACCATTTTTCTCCAGCAGTTTAGAAATTATGATAAATTTTGTATGTTTTTTGTTACGTCACTAAAAAAGTCCCTTGCGAGAAAATATTTTGAATTTTGGTCTAATATTTTAACCCTATGTTCATAATACACATACCTTTTGAAATTGCTCTGGAGTTTTCTGTGTCTCCTTTAGTTTAGGTCGCAAAAATTTTTTAATTTACAGATATTCTTTTTTTGTCTAAAAAAACTGTAAGTTTTGTGTTTGAAAATTAAAAATATATGCTTATATACATTTCACAATAAAACCTAGGGCAATTTCCATTCCTCATGGTATTCTGAATCTGTGTAGGAAATTTCATGAATGTAGTACAAAAACTGCATCGCAGGGAGCATTTTACAGGAAGAAAAATGCTGAAAATATGAACATTGAGAAAACAGCGATTAAAGATTTGATTGCATAACTGACATTAAAATCCACCAGGCTGATAGGTTGGACCCTCAGATTTCTTTTTCCTCTCCTCTGTTGCTGCTTTTTCCACCTTTTTCTTCTTTAGATGTTGCTTTTCTTCTGCACAACTTCGCTTCTTGCTTTGCAGGATACGAGTGTGATCTCGCTGCACTGAAGTTTTCCTTGCTGAGTTTACTACACTTTCACCTCTCATATTTTGTTGCAGCTCCAATGACTTAAGACTACCCATGTTAAACTCACTGATGCTTTTAATAACAGAAAGATACAATTTTTGTTTTGATATGAAAACTTCCTTTGGGCACTTATTCCATATGACATGATGCAAAGATTCATTGGCATTCTGTGTTTTTCCTGTTTTGCACCTCTCTAGTAATGTTGTAGAAGCCAGCCTCTGATGTATTGGCAACATTTTAGGAACTATTTTGTCTGAAAGCCTTATTTTTCTTTTCTTGAATTGAAAATTTAAGAACGGAAAACAGAAAAAGAATGTGGATGTAGGCAAAGGAGGGCGTGACTCTGACAGAGTTTAAAGGCCACCGACATTTAAATAAGCATTTAAAAATGGCGTCCGGAGGCAAATTATGCATTTTTCACATTCGGGAATGTCTAAATTATTTTATAGAATTAAAATAAAAAAAAGTCGTTATTTTCACGATTTTCATGAAATTTCAGTCATACATACCCTTAAGGGAGTAAAATAATATTGTTTAAGGCATCCGCCATTACTTTATATACAGCATTATCATCATCATCATCATCATCATCATCATCATTATTATTGATATTCGTTTATTTGTTACAAATTAGTTTGTCGTTTGAAATCATTGAAAGCCATAGATGGTAGTCCCTTTGTTTTAGAAACAGAAAGATAAAATAATTGAAGTTAACCTCTTTATTAAAACCTCAAGGAAAAGCAGATTCAAAATTCAATAATGGGATCCATGCCTACTTGTCCAGCGATTGCGACAGTGCTGGGCAACCGTTGCGTTGTCTGTAGTTACCACTTGTGCCGTCACATATCATCAAGTCGAGAAGCGGCGGATCCGAATTCATAACGTGAGTGCCACTCGATACAAAGCCTCGGATTTGTATTTACAGTCGAGTGCACGTCAACATTCCGATGCCTTTGATTGCCTATGGCGTTTTTCTTTATTTAATGTAGGCCGAAACTCCCTATTATATTTGGCTTTTACTATCCCAGGTTGAGTCAATTTCTTATTTATTTTGACTTTAAGCGCGATATATATGTAGTAACTTACAAACAAAGATAAGGCGTAAAAGTGAGTAACGAGTATGTAGACATCTCACCTGAGTGGTTGGAAGGTTTGCTTGGAAATGACAATCCAAACTTGCCGATGTATAGGTCCGACTTCTATAGATTTAACGTCAAAAAACTAGCACTCAAAACATTAGTCTATGAACACTGGTCGATTTCAGTTACAGGAGCGCAGGAAGAAGGGGAGTAATTGTTAGAGGTACACAACGGCGGGCCGGGCACTTTGACCTCCACGCTGATCTATTGCAGATAATACTCCCAAAGAGGAAGGCATTAAGTAAGGGAGCTAAGGAGCTTGGGGTTACAGGCAGAGAAATGTGAAATGTGTAGTGTTTAACGCCCGCTTTTACTACATATGGCACCGCAGGCGGTGACACTGATGGTACATGAGATGAAGATGGAACACCGGTGGAGTGAGATGGCGGGGGATACCGGAGATCCCGGAGAAAACCCGCCCCAGCGCCGTGTTGTCCACCCCAAACCTCACTTTGCGGTCCCCTGGGATCGAGCCTGGGCCGCCTTGGTGAGAGCCACGCAGTCTAACCACTGAGCCACGGCGCGGCCGTTTACAGGCAGAGACGTTACAGAAACGCACCTCTAACGAGTGCTGATCACTAACACTCCAGGTCCGTTATCGACAAGTATCCGCCTACGTGAGGAAGGGAACACACAAGGCCTACCAGGCGAACAGTTATAATGCGGAAGCACCCCCGCCATCTGTCCGATACCATCATACTCCACGAGCCTGAAAGAACAACTGAAAGACGTAAGGTAATAGAATGAAGGAAAATGGAGAACAAAGCTTGGTATAAAAGAAAGCACCCCAGCAATCACCTAAGTGACTAGGGGAAACTACGGCAAACTAAGTTAGAATGTATTGTCGACGGTGATCGAACCTGCATCCTCCCGAATGAGAATTGCACTCATCACTGCAGCCTCTCCATAAAAAGGGGAGTACGAAAAAGAAGAAGTAAGAACCAGACAAGGGACGTAACAGAGGGCTTTTGTATTACCTTACCAACATAAACCACTGGACATTATCGCCACGACTCCATCCATACAATTGACTGTTCATATAGTTCGCCTTCGAATGAATACCATAATGAGTGAAACGTTTAGAACCTAGATAAAGGTATAAGGCAATTTCATTTACTGTAGAAAATTAAACAGCCCCTTTTTCCTCTATAATTTCTTTCTTTCGTTCTGCCTTTCAAATTACTGAAGTAGGTGTACCAGTTTTAGCCAGATATCGTTCACCCCACGTAAGAGGCCCATCAAACTTAGCCATGCCCAATCCAATTACCAACTCCAATCACAGCAGATTTTATTCTCTGATCTTCATTTGCTAGTAGCTCACCTTTCAACGTCAGGGTTTTCACATTAACAATTGCTAAACGAGGAAGTAACTCTAATATTTAACTATTAAGTTATTGTTAAGAAGCTTTACAGAAAGTTCTCTAGCCGTAAGTACCTTTACATGGAAATTACTTGAATATTCTCTGACATTCTTAAAATGGCTCTAATGTTTTTTGAGAGAAACATTATTCATATCAAGAGCATTCAGACAACCAATAAACATGATCTATTTATATCTTGAGTTTCTTGGAATGTCTGTGAAAAACACTTACCTGAATAAACTTTATATTATTTTTTGATGGATGAAGTGTCACATATAAATAAGAACTTCCTTTTCATCTTCCACAGATTACAGGCCGCGCCGTGGCTCAGTGGTTAGACCGCTTGGCTATCACCAAGGCGGCCCGGGTTCGATCCCAGGCGACCGCAAAGTGAGATTTGTAGTGGACAACACGGCGCTGAGGCGGGTTTTCTCCGGGATCTCCGGTTTCCCCAGCCATCTCATTCCACCGGTGCTCCATCTTCATCTCATGTATCATCTGCGGTGCCGAATGTAGTAAAAGGGGCGTTAAACACTACATATGTTATGTTCATTTCCACAAATTATCCTCGTCTTTGTACTACTTCATCACAAGGACTTCAAGTCACTGGGTCAGTAGCCGGATATTCAAAATTTTATTTAAAAATGCAGATGTTTTTAAGACAAGAAATTGCTTTAAATAATATATGGTAGAATTATATCATTTCAGGATATCCAATATTACTACTTTTCCTTGTTTGTTAATTTCTAAAGCCCACCTTAATGAATATGGCCGCGTCAGAGGCTTTGACTGAAATACTTGCTGCTGTTTTTACTGCTTGAACTTTTAGCTTAGAAGATCGTAAGCCTTGGTCGTCTTTAACTTACTTTCACATGTATATTCCTCCTGGCTTTAGAGAGGATAGTGAATAATCATAGTCAAAGAAAAAGTCCCATCTGCCGGCTGAGAGTAAAATCCGAAACTCCGGAAGGGGGAATGCAATGCTTTCATTTCCATTCTTGGTTTTAAAGTACTATCAACATTCAATTGGTTTTCAGTATGTCACGGAAAAAGTACTTAGTGATTAACTTTTAAACATCTGACCATCACTTCAGTTTACCCTATCCCTCCCCCCCCAACCAGGAAAAGAGAATGAAATGTAACTACTTCAGCAATGTTGTATATCGATTAGCAGGGATTAAATTGGTAAATAGGCGTTAAGAAAATTTGTAGAAATTATATAAGAACAAAAAATAGCGAGTGGAGAAGCTCATATGAATGCAGTAAATCAGATGTGCTTGTTAAGAGAAGTGACTGAAGCAAAAACAAAGAGATGAGAATTGTGTTCGTATTAGTGACAAGTAACAGTTACTTACCTGTTTATTATAACACAAGCAACAAAGTGGAAATTAATCTGTTTTAGCCACTCACCTTGAAGATAAAAGCGGTGAATCACCTCTTTTTGCAAAAAGAGAAGGAAAAGCGCTATTACGTGCTAATTTTATGCTCCCATAATTTTGACATGAATCATGCTACTGTCAGTGTTGGTCATGAATACCATTATAGGACCACTTAAAGCGCCGCTCTCGTATAGTAATAATAATGATAATAATAATAATAATAATAATAATAATAATAATAATAATAATAATAATAATAATAATAATAATAATAATAATAATAATAATAATAATAATAATAATAATAATAATAATAATAATAATAATAATAATAATAATAATAATAATAATAATAATAATAATAATAATAATAATAATAATAATAATAATAATAATAATAATAATAATAATAATAATAATAATAATAATAATAATAATAATAATAATAATAATAATAATAATAATAATAATAATAATAATAATAATAATAATAATAATAATAGTAATAATAATAGTAATAATAATAATAATAATAGTAATAATAATAGTAATAATAGTAATAATAATAGTAATAATAGTAATAATAGTAATAATAATAATAATAATAATAATAATAATAATAATAATAATAATAATAATAATAATAATAATAATAATAATAATAATAATAATAATAATAATAATAATAATAATAATAATAATAATAATAATAATAATAATAATAATAATAATAATAATAATAATAATAATAATAATAATAATAATAATAATAATAATAATAATAATAATAATAATAATAATAATAATAATAATAATAATAATAATAATAATAATAATAATAATAATAATAATAATAATAATAATAATAATAATAATAATAATAATAATAATAATAATAATAATAATAATAATAATAATAATAATAATAATAATAATAATAATAATAATAATCGGTAAATAAAAGGGACCCTGCCCTCTGCTCTGTCGTGACTCCTTGGATCAGCCGCCCTCTATCGCCTCTCGCCTCATCATTTCTCCCCGAAATGCCCCCATAGGTACAATAAACCGTAGGTTTTGGTGCCTAAACCACTCCATAGTAATTCCTAATCCTAATCCCATGAGCCTTTTTAGGAAAATTAAGCAGCCTTTCAGGACCAGCATAAATGGGACACAGAGAACCACAGCAGATAAAGAGCGTTCATAAATAAAATTCAATTTAGTTTTAATGTCACTTCACTTAATTTCAATAAAATTTTTATTTTTGTTAAGTATTTGTATTTAACTTTTGATTAATAAGTTATAGAAAAATCTCTGAATTTCACTCAGGAAAAAATCTATTCACAGGCTACTCAATAAAACGTTAGATAGATATGCAAATAACTTAAACATCTGGTATTTTCATCAAAATCATTAAAACCATAATTAATCTGCAATCTTTGAAGGCAACTATTTGCCAACGTCACATGTATATAAAGCTAATACTGAAACTTCAATTTGTAGTAGATCAATAGCGATGTCATTTATTTAATTAGCCATTAACATGTTAAAGATTATTGCTTTAATTGCGTTTTGTAATTATGAAAACATCAGTCCAGAGATGTGGAAATGTTATCGCGAAATGACTGATAAATTCCACTCGTACGTATGAAGATTATACATGCTGAACGTTTTAATATTATGTTACACTATCGCTGTTGTAAAACATATTTTTGTCATAGCTGCTTGCACAAAAACACTTGTTGTCAAGTACCAAAGACGGCTAGGCTCGAAGTATAAAAAAAGCACAATTATATAAATAAAATTAAAATGAATAAGTATAGATAAGAATGAATGAATAAGTATAGAATGATAAGGAAAAAGCATATCTTTTTCTAGCAATTTTCGGAGATATGAACACAATTTAAATAACCGTGCATTATCGGCTAATCCAAAGCAAAGGTCGCTTATTCAAGATGTTAATTTACGTGCTCTATCAAATCTAGTACATATTCCATATTATAAGGTATCTTAATAACCCTTAAAGGCGGGTTCTAGTGGATAATGAAGTTAAGAGGCTGATATATTGGCAGATTACTGACTTCTCTGAAAGATTGTTCATAGAACAACTGAACTACAATATAACTAATAAGTCTTTTCTTCACTTTTTATACGTTTATCATTCAATGTGGTAAATTTAAGAAGATCAATTCACGGATACCGTTTGAGTAACATTAAACGTTTTACTTTTAATTTTAGCTTTATCAGTGTTCCAGAAAACCTATTTATCACTTGCTTTCGAAACATCACTTGACAAAATATTTGCTTTGGTGTAAGGGTATCTCAGTAAATTCGTCTTTCCTCTTGCCTCACTGAGTTCCTAGCTAAGAACTGCAAATAAGAGGAGATTTTTAGATGACGTCACAGAGTATAAGTTGCCTGTTTACAAGTTTTCTATATTCCTCGATTTTCTATAGCCAAAATCTATGAAAATGTCGGTCATGCTATAATAAACGAGACAGTGATAAAATTGTGATCGACATACTAATTGCACAATGTTCTACTAAAATATAAAAGGGCACTCCCCTCATCCATTTGTTGTTTAACATGTCTTAAAACTTTTTAAAGACCCCCTCAAAAGTCAAATTCTTATTTAGACGGCACAAGCAGGTAATTCGTGAATATGCAACTTTAATGAAGGTTTCACAGTATAAGAAGTTACAATTTGTGTTTCTAATACATTTTATTTATGATTTCGAATCGTTTATTGCAATACACGTGTATATTGTAATAAAAGTTCTCATATGATCATTATTTCTTATGTTTTCAAACTTTTATTAATTTACGTATTTGAATACCTTTTATTTTGTATCACAATTCCTTAAGTTAAAATTTGGTATAAGAGGTTGAAATTCTATACTACTTTCATGACATTGCAAATAAGAAATGAATAGTGACATCACTTAAAATTTGTAGAAAGTTTTGAAAACATTACAATCAAAAGCAAAAAGGCACTAGAGAAACATTGATACTACAAAC
>CM060950.1:115274927-115302427 GCA_030765055.1 Mantis religiosa
GGAAAGCTGTATTGCACTATTTACTCCTATATACCCGAATTAATAAATGTCGAAAGAGTGGCTCGCAATTACATTTGTACCTTCTCCACCATTTCTCCTGTAGCGGAAGACCTTATGATCTCCATTTGCATTTTACAGGCTCTTTGGTTTCATCGTTTCTATTCCATATTACTATCCTGAACAATCCTCTTTCAACGGGACTCGGAAGTGTAACATGATCAAATGATCATATTTAACGTTCTCTATTTTGGATGAAAATTACTTTTTCTCAAGATTAAAAGCATATTTGAGCCTGTAAAGAAAGTTTCTTTTTTATTAGAATGTATACATGCATTTCTTGATTTAGTTTTCTGCACCTCTTTCGCTGGCGTTCTTAGAACTTATTGTGTATTTTAGAAGAACTTTTGAGGTACATTTATGTTTATTTTCTTATTTATTTTGAGACTTGCAGGTACTCGCCACTCACCTTAACGTTAAAACACTAACACCTCTTACGTCCTGAGTATGCTTAGAGAAACGTATTATTTATTATTTTATTGAAAGTTTCGTTCTTGGCAAACTTTATCTGGTATAAAATTTTGGAATACCTGCATTCAGTTCCGTTCGGGTTCATTTGTTCCATATATTATCTCCTTTTTCTTTTCAGTTAAATATTTTTTTTCTGAAAATTGCTTTAAGGCATATATTAATTCCAGAATGCACCGGTTGTGGGTGACAATGTGTACAAACGCCACAACAAAACATAACTCAGGATTACAGGAGGACGTCATGCAGTGTACACTACGAAGACACTAGAACGCCACTGACACTGGCAGGTAGGATTGGTGTTACTTTGGACAGGAGTACAAGAACATCAAGAGGATATTCATTGGATGACTTCTGTATTCAGAATCCGCACTAGCCTGCCAGGACAGCATTCTTGTGTAGATGGACCTCACGCCATTGTGGTACCACGTATAACATATGTTCAAGCACACCAGCCCTTTAGGTTCAGGCTCCTAACTTATCTCCATAAAGCTCTTAACGTTCTTCGGCGGCGAGCACACAACGCAGAAGGTAAAGATAGAATCTAAAACAACGAAACAAAACAAGGAAGAAAGGTAGACAAAGTTGAGAGAGACAAAAAGGCATATGCAAGCACTGGCAATGAATGGATAATAAGTTGCAAGTAATTCAGTGTAAAAGCATAGGCAAAGTCAGAACGAAGAGAAACGAAAACACAGAGAGAGATAGACAAAATGAAATAGCGAAACTATTTGATAGAAAGGGAGTACAGGTTATTTTAGCGGCGATTCCAGATTCCAGATTTCAGATATAAGCGAAGAAAGGAATTTGAAATCTGATAACCGAGTTCTGAGAAACTGGAATGCATCAAAGGAGACCTAAGGCCATTAGTTCTATGACAGAATGTCTCATGGTAACGTCTGTATTTTATGTAACCCTAAGTGTGTATATCTACTTGGTTATGTATATATTAGCCTAAAACCAGTAGCAGATGAACAAGAAATAAAGAAATCTAAATGAATTGTCATTACAATCAGCAGCACTGACACTGCATCTTAAATATCCTTCAGAATGTCTCTCCATTCTCCTCTGTTCTTTGCTTTTACACATTTGCCTAAATCTCTTGCATATTTGATTACGTCATTTCACAAATGTTCGTTTTGTAGAATACTTTATCGCAGTGAACAGGATCTAATGGGCATGGTGCGCTCTGTTGGCAAGCGAGAAAATGAGGTGTGGGTACCGGTAATTCAGGAGGTGCTATAAAATGTTAATCAGAGCTAGAAGCTCGAATCACTTTACTGTGCTATTTCATTTACATTATTGATATAGCGTGTACTCTGCTTTATACTTTGTTTCATTCTCTGATGCTTTGTCTCTTTTAGTTGTATCTGAACTGTTGTACACTTTCATGCTATTTTTAAATACATAATTGTTGGAGTCATCTATATTGTTAAAAAGCACTTTCCTTTTTATCCATGCATATGTTGAACTCTGATTAAATAAAACGTATTTATACTGAAGCAATGTTCTCAGCAAGACACTTGTTCTTTGAGGAATTACTCTGGAGAACAAAGAATTCATTACGCTTTTTGCGCAATGCATACATTAGGCTGTCTCGTAAGTAATGTCATTTTTCTATTTTTGGTGTTTTGGAACATTTATTGGATTTCTTTGGTTTAGCAATGTTATTTATAGGATGCCATGGCTGGTGTTGCGTAAATTACGAGCATGTATCAGTCTTCAGTTATTAATAAAGTATCTCATAATGGAGATAACAATATCTGAGCTTAGAATCCTTTGAAAACACTAGTGGAATCGATTATACAACTGCTGCCGCAGCTCGAAGAATATGTGAAGTTGAAGGAGAAGGTGTCGTTATTGAGCGTATGGCACAGCGATAGTTCCAACGTTTCTACAATGGAGACCAAAACACTAAAACTTTACCACGTTCTTGAAGACCTAAAGTATGAAATATTGCGGATACACGCTAAGTTCTGCGAGAAAATCCGCAAAAACGTACCCGTAGAGTTTCAGAAGAACTTGTTACATCAAAAGATACCATACACCACCACATTAAGACACTTGGAAAAATCATACAGAAGCTGTAGATCTGTACCTCATAAACTGACACCTAAACAGGCTGAACGTACAGTGGATATCTGTAGTCAGCTTATCCGTAATCCCATGTATGGTATATTGTTTTAGGAGAATTGTCACTTGTGGTGAAAAATGGATATATTATCGGAACCCTGATGCCAAGAAACAGTGCCTTGATCCCCGCAGCCTGCCAAAGTCATCATTTAAAAAAATCAGTTCGGTCCCAAAGTAATGTCTCTCTGGTGGAATTTTGAAGGTGTGATACTCTAGGCGTTTGTTCCAAACGGGCAGGCGATTGATGCTGATCTTTACTCTCAAAAACTGTAACAAGTTTATGATATTTTGAGGCGGAGACACCCATCATTAGTTAACCGAAATAGAGATCTATTCAACAGGACAATGCAACACCCCATACTGCACGAACAACCATGGAAAAAATTCAGGAATTGGGAGGAATTGAACTGCTACCACACCCAGCATACAGCCCTGATCTCGCACCATCAGATTATCTTTTTTTGATCCATTTTATACCTGGAAGAAGTTTGGACCCTTGAATTTATGCAAGTAAATGTCACCGAATTTTTCACATCAAAATCCAGAGTGTTGTACCATCGTGGGATAATAAACCTTTCTGAACGATGGTTCAAGACCATAGAACCTAATGTGTAGTGTTTAACGCCCGCTTTTGCTACATACGGCACCGCAGGCGGGGACACTGATGATACATGAGATGAAGATGGAGCACCGGTGGAATGAGATGGCGGGGGAAACCGGAGGTCCCGGAGAAAACCCACCCCAGTGCCGTGTTGTCCACCACAAATCTCACTTTGCGGTCGCCTGGGATTGAACCCGGGCTGCCTTGGTGAGTGCCAAGCGGTCTAACCACTGAGCCACGGCGCGGCCCATAGAACCTAATGATCTATACTTTGAAAATTAGTTAAATTCTTGCCAGACATTACTTATGAGACAGCATCTATATATGACCTCGAAAGACATGTGTATCTGATCAACTGAATCTTAAGCGTAGATGGTGACAATAGAATTCCTGAAATTATACGATAGATAAGTCCACAACTGCGAAATTATTGATTTTATTGTATTTTACTGTTACTAATGACATGGCATGCCTTTGCAGAAATTTCGGGCACTGTAAATTGAATACCACATTCAGTGTCGGATATTTTTAGTTTTTCTAATCTCGAACCAGTAATTTGATTAAACATAAGAGAACAGATGTTTTCCCTTTCAACTGCCTGGGAATGGGTGTAAACGGAAAACGGCATATCTTTTGATTGTTGGATAGCAATAACATCATGAAAAGGTGCATATAATGCGTTACATTATGGCATGGGCGAGCATAACAATTATAAAAAACAACAAGCCAGGTAGAACAACACTGCAGTGACTGGGGGTGAAAACCAGACACTGTGTGTACACAACAAACAATAAAGTAAAGATTTTTAGCTAATAATATGTGCGCATCTTGGTAAAAAAAATACAATATTTAGATACAAAAAGAATCCTTGGAAATAAACCCATGGTAACCTTTAAGGTTTAAGAGAGTTTTTTCTTTTTTATTTAAATTCTAAATACGGGCTTAATGCATGATATTTTTCAATGCACATCAGCTGTTTCATGTTAACACATGTACGTCAAATTATAATGAATATTTCAGTATTTCAACAGCACTTTTCGATTATGTAGTACCAGGGTTCAGTAAATTGTCTAATGCAGTACTAATATTGTATTTGAGACAACATGACGACTTGTGAAATATAATGTATATTAGGCTGTTTCGTTTCTTGTATAATGCTCGCAACGTAATGTCCAAGTTATCATCCACTAAGGCAATGAACTTAATTGGAACTCATTTGTTAAGTCCTGTCTTTGTACATGTTTTGGCTCAGATAAAGCGATGATGAAGGTAGTAAAATAAATAAAAGTCCACTTAGCTAGTAAATAGAGCAGTTACCTTGAGAGACAACAAATATATTATATGATATTCATGTTCCCGCACATACACATGTAAATCTACATAAACATGCCATGAAAATTGGATAAGAATTCATTATTTTCGACGTATTTCATGTTTTGGATAAAATCACATCTGTAAGAGCTGAACGACTAAACGTGTAGCTGTGTTCTCCTGGTATTGATATACGTACCAAGTTGACATCTTTGCATGTGATTACGCTTAGAAGAGGAGAGTTTAGACATATGGTGTTCGTATTCAGCACGTCATAAATGATGGACTGCAAATGCGATTCTGTGGATGCAAAGTCTATTTAAAACAGGATGAAATGCCCCAAGACACGATTTAAATATTTTGTATTCGCAGCTTTGAACTTCTAGCCCCATGAAAATGGTTGGGACTATGCCTTTTATATTCATCCGAATCAACTTTACCTGCATGATAACTCTTCTAAGTTATTCCTACTACACAATATAAGTATGGTGTCCAATCTCTCAATATGCCATGACAATTAGAGAAGCAATTTAGAACAATTATAATATCAGTAATCAATACAGTTTCAAAATGTAAATAATATGTATGTTTATAATTAGGACGTTTTCAACTCACTTTTTTCCAAAATGTTTATAACCCATTATATACAGGGTGTTAATGAACTACACTGAAATACTTTCAAAGCTAGTGGAGGTGTCTTAAACAAGTAATTTGAGATAGGAGAGATGGTTCAAATGAGGAAGTTAGGGCTATAAGTTTCTAAAGTGCCAGTACGCTACTGCAAATAATGATACCTCTTGAGTGCACAACACGAATTTACGATTAATTTCACCTTGCCAATGCAACTAATTATAATTATTTCTAAATCTGCTGAATACTGGTTAATATTTCCACCTGCTATACGTATAAATGGGAGGTGGTTTCAAGGGTAAACGAATTTAAATGAAATAAAAAGTAAATGAAACTCTTCACGTCAGGTTTATAGGAATTGCTCGAAATGGCAACCTGCGTTTTCAATACAAAGTTGACAGCAGCAAAGGAAAGACTGTCGCATTCTAACAACACTTTGATGTACGGAATCAAGGAAATCATAGTAATGTTGCTGCACTGGTCAATTAGACTCAGGTTCGAATCTCGCCATTTCTTTCTTTTAGAATTTACGTATTAAAGAGACGAAGGGGAAAAAAAAGGAATTATATCACAATAACCGAACCAATGCCCTCTGGAACACCAGTTTCCGGCGTTACTGTTTGGACCATCACATTTTCTAAGTACCACTAGACTGGGCTACATGATGCGAGGAGGTTGTTAATCGTCTTCGAGATTTGAGAGATCTTTGAGACCTATAATCTTGAGAATGCCAACAACGAGCTACTAAAAATCGATATTTCTATACCCGGGAAGCAGTTTTAAAGACATTCTAATCCAATAATTTCACGTTGTTTACATACCAGCTTATCAGCATCTGAAGCCAATTAGGTTTAACACAATTAACTGCATAATGTTCAACCGCAGACCATGCATTGCCTATCTCAAATTGCTTATAGTAGTCTTCTACAATCGGTAGAATTGTTTCAGTGTAGTTCATTAACATCCTGAATAATGAGTATGGAGAAATATATTTAATAATTTGTACACTTTCATATTCAGTACTAGTAGATGCGTTACCCTCGTTTTTGGAAGATTCAACCGGCAGTCTAAGATATCTAAAGGAAACGCAGCAACCCCTTCAGAAAAACTTCACTTCAAACTGCCCATAAATTTCCCTCTACCAATCAGTACCCTAAGAGCGTTCCGTTACAGTATTTCTATCTCTTTGTTCTAGTTTGAAACATAATATACAGTTCATTGAGATTGCTTAGCTCCGTAAAGCCAGAGATGTCCTAGAGATGAATGTATCAGATATGTGCTATTAATGCACTCTAAGCAATATAACAGATATTTGAGATAAAGAACTCAATAGATATTTGGACTGTTAATGACCTTGAGGAGCACATAAAATATTTTAACTGTTAATTTCTATAGATGAATAAACAGGTATGTTCTGTTAATGAAACTTAAGGTTAAAAACATACGATTTGTTAAAACTCCCTAAATAATATAAAAAAAATTGAGATATTAAGGCTACCTGAGGATGAAGACAACTTTTTAGTTCTAAATACTCCTTGGGAATTATGCTAAATATTTAAACTAACAATATAACCTGAGTATTATAAAAATATTAGAAATATGAGTGCTCCCTGAGTATTTATATATGGAGTATTAATACTTCAAGTGGAACTTGCGAATTTCAGATATTCCATTGTAGGGTTTGAAACAACTTAAATACAATTTTATAAACTTAAGTGGGAGAGATATAAAATGAAATTAACGATAACTTTGAAATGTCTTAAAACGTCATAAAATAAAACAAATTGAAGTCTTAGAAGATATTAAAAATTTCGTGAGCTAGTGAACTTTTAACTCTCGTAACGTAATTTAAAAAGCATTTTTGATCTCATGCACAAGAACCCATCAACATTTGGTGCTTTAGTTTACTTATAGCATATAATTTATTGAGGAGCCTAGTTTCAAAGATGGACAAGAGGCAATGAAATTTTTCACTAGAGAGATATTTTATGTTTTTCTATCACAGTTTCATTTTGTTAACCTGAAAAGTTTTGTGTGGCCTATTTGCAGCTTTAATAGCACAATAATCAAAGTCTCTACTTAAAAATATTGTTTGAATATAATATAAACCATTGTAAAATATGCAATGTCCGCATTTGAAACTAAACTTGGCTTATGTCCATTTTGAAACAAACATACATGCAAGTGTCCGTTTTTTGAAAAAAAAAATGGTAATTCCCAGGTTAAGGAAATAAACTGTGATTGAATACAATGAATTTTAGAGTTTTATTGAAATTATCATAATAGTTTCAATTACAGCATTACAAAATGAAAAACATAAATTTCTATTTAATTTTGTTATATACCATATATTTCCCATTCTTGTTACTGTATTTCTGTGCAGAAAATGTCTGGTTCAGTGCAAGGGTTTTCAAAGCAGTCACATTCAATAGTACTTTCTGTATCATTTTCACTACAACTTTGAATGATATCAGAATACACATGAGATAGGAATTCTGCTTCCACTCACCCCCGTAATGCTTGGCTAGCAAGTTTAGCACACCCACAAGTTTTAGTTGGTTCACTTTGACACCTACTTTCCAATATATTTTGCTCCATATTAAGCTTACGAATTATCCCAAAACTGTTATATTTCAGTAAAGTATGCGAACAAACTTGACTACAATCACGTCAAACTGTAACCATAAACTGGAGGCCATGATAGTTTGCAATGATTTCCAGCTATTTGATTGGTTCAAACGGTCATGTCCATTTCTGATACTGAGCATAGAGGTGTCCGGTTTTGAAACTAACTACATATTTCACCTGTGAAAAATACGTATAAAGGCCTTTTTCAAGAACAAGTGGACAAATATGAAATAGATTCCTAACTCAGTTTAGATAAAAATAGCGAATGACCGTCTTTGATACTAGGCGGCTCATATGTATCTTACAAGATTCAACACAATGTTTTCACCTTCTGTTTATTTATCCTTCTAAGTTGATTTTCTATGTAGCTTCCTATTTTTCTTGAATCTGAAACCCCAGTGTTACTTAAATTAAACTGAAATTAGCACACTAGATAATAGAAATAAATAGCCCTATTTTACTTGTAGAATCTAGACACTGTAATACATTCTTTTAGCTAGAAATCCATATTTGGTTTCTGATTTCACAAACGTAAACTGTACCGTCATAAATTACAGCAATTAAATTGTCTCTTTTGATTCTTTGACTCTTAATATTGGTTAAATATGAAGCGAAAATTCCGTTTGTCCCTATAATGTAGGGATACAACTGACGTAACTTAGAATATGGTGAAGTCTGAATTTCGTTCTACTCTATCATGTACCTAAAAAGTATAAGAAATTCATTCCATCCAAAAAATCGATATCAAATTTCACAGGAATTTTATATACCTGAATTTCCCCAAAAAGGATTTTTAGAAAAACAAAAGTACGGGTGAATATATATGTATGTGTGTAAGAGAGAGAGAGGGGGGAGGAGGGAGAGGAAGGGGCAGAGAGAGTGCGTCTATGTAAAACTCAAAAACAAAAAGCTTATTAATGTCAAACTTGGTATTTAAGTAATACTATACCTATCTTGCAAAGATACGAGATGAAGATTTTCAAGGAAATTCGCCAATTTTAGCTTCAGATTTTTTTTTTAATTTTCTTCAAAATAACCAACGATTTTTATTGAAATAGCGTATATTTGATACATTTGCACAACAAGTAATTGTATACCTTGAATTTATTGGAAATTGCCTTTGAAGTTCTCTTCATCAGTGAGGAATTTTCTATAATGTTGTGTGAATAGAAATCTATAGGAGACAGAAGTGAGCTAACTGAACCAAATACGTACTATTTGAGAAACAAACAAGTTATTTAAAACAACCGTATCCGGGGTAACCATCAATGCTTATTTAAATGTTCAATTCTATTTTATTTTTAGTGTTGTGGCTATTCAGTTGTTTTTCGCAATGATATGGAAAGAGTACAGAATTTGTATGTCAGCACATAACAACCCGGTTTTAAACATGTAACTACCCATTCGTTTTTATCTTTCGCGGTTTTACCTACAAAAAGTGCTTGTTGAAACTACTTCCGCAAGGGATTATTTGCTTTAATATGAAGTAGATAAGTGAGCTTTCATATGAGTATTTTGTATAATCTGTATAGGGACAAATAATAATGAGTAGAGAAAGTAATGATAGTGTAACAAATAAATTTTCAAAAAGTCGTGATATCAGCCCAGAGATTTGGTGTCATATGTACTTAAATCCTTGGACAAAATGCATACTCCATGTTGGGAACCGTGCGAAAATGTTAGTTACATATTAGTATGAAATATTGCAGATAAATGTACATGGGAAGTGAAGTGAAACGAGATTATCTCTCTGTAGGTACATGATTTGATATGAAAGGGTAGACGTGGTGTTATAATGCGCACACGGAAATTCTCGTGAGGTGCGTTTAAAGAAGGGAAATTTCCAACTTTTCACGCTGCACAGAGCCACACATACGCCACTCTGTGACGGAAATGTGAAACCTCTGCACCCTGCAACGCTGGGCTAATGATTACAGCTGCAACATTCGCAGTAAACAAGTGAGCGATGAATTTTTCATACCGCAAGATACGACCCACGCAAGAAGGAAAAGAAAAAGGAGCTATTTCAACTGGAACTCCATTGTTAAGTGTAGATGTTAGCAAATGCCTTTGACCTCAAGGTGGGTTCGTCAAGATGCGTTCGATGCCTTGAAGTAGACCGCTTGATGTACTGATGAGTTGATAATTGATATTTCTGTTGGATCCCATGCTGCGTGAAAGTAGGGGCGGGGAAGGCAAAGAAGCGTGCTGGCTGCTGAAAGACGAGCAAGCCGCCGCATGTTAAACATATTTCTTACACTAACAGATTCTCTCACCCATGTTGTACAGCAAAGGCATACACAACACGTATTTGTTTTCGCCACTTCCTGCTAGTTCGTGTCTGCCGCCATGTTTGCAATGTTTGACACGAACCGGATGCGATTTGGAGATTCCTGACAGTAACTTTTGTAATATTACTCGACTTTTCACACATTATACGTCTAAACGTTCTTAAAAACAGATAGAGCTCATTAAATTCTTTCTGGTGGTTTAAATCTGATAATTTATTGACAATAATAAACATGCAGCCGTTTTATCATAAAACTTGACCTATGTATTAATGTTGCAAACGAAGCCGTCTGCCGCAACGATAACATCTCCAAGAATTAAAAAGTGTCATTTTCACTTAACTCTTAAACTTGTACAAATATGCTACTTACTAACCGTAATTTCTGAAGTGTGAGCAGTAGGAAAAGAAAATTCAATGCCGAAGGACAAGAGCAGTAAAGTTGATTTCGTTTGATGGAAATTGAATGTTGGATTGATGGAAATCCTGCTGTTAACCACAGATGGAAGGTGTATTAAAACATTACGTTTTATTTTATATATTGAGAATATTTTAAAAATCAATGCGACTTTCGAATTAGTAATTGCCCGTTTTAACTAAAATAAACCCATATTACTTTTACACCATTGTTATAACTGCCCTGCAACAAAAAATTATAAATTATACATCTACAATCAGCTGCTCATGCCCGCCTCGGTAGCGTGGTGGTAGCATGTCTGCCTCACGTTCAAGAGGTCCCGAGTTCGAATCTCGGTCAGTGTGAGTTACCTGGATAGTTTTTTTCCGGGGTTTTCCCTTATCCTGAAAGACGAATGTCGGGTAACTCTAAGCTCTATGGAGGACGTAAATTACAGCTGCTCAAAGAAATATAAAAATGTTTTAAGTGATAGAAGAAAATCGTTTCTTCCAGAAAATTAAAAAAAGATATTTAATTGCTTATTTCAATAAACACGGCTAATAGATACTGAAATTTACTGAAAGAGAGACTGATAAATATTAATTAATTAGTGTCTGTCTTTAAGAATTTACTATTTGATTACTTCAATATTAATAGATGCGAGAAAGTTGAAATAATGTACTTTATTTTAAATTCATATTATATACGCGAATCTAATGCGCACCCCATATTTGAAACATAAAATAGTGAAAAAAAGATTTGTATCGAATGTAATGCACATCAGTGACGGAATATTAGGTATTTTATTTAAATTTGCTTTCAGACTGTTTTAGGTGACACATTGTTGCGAGGACCCTTACATTTCTTCCTACTAGCTTTAGTAGCAAGTAATGCCAATTTATGTTTTTGCCACAAACGAACGTTATCCTCTGATACACTGAACTCCCTTCCTGCCTGTCTATTACAATTTTTTTTCAGCATGAAGGATTATTTTACGCTTTAAAGAAGCACCGTAAGATGTTCTCTCTGTTTTCCCTCCATATTGTAACTAAAAGTGCTTTCTTTTCCCCTTCTAAATAATAGTGTTGTACCGCAGCTTATTAAACCAACGCTCAACACTAGTCGACAAGGTTTTCTTCACAAGAAAACCGATTAGTGAATCTAGTGTACTTTTTCATACTGAATTCAGAATGCAGTCAGAATTTCTCCATCAGGCACAGATTTCCTGTGACAGCTACTTTTTAAAATTTGATTACAGCGTTTTCTTTGATCTGTTATATGGACCTTTACCTTATATGTTGCCATTTTATGCAAGCTGTATATAAGGAAATGATTTGCAATATTATGCTGAAGAACCATAAAACAAGGCTGTGCAGGTTCATTCATGTTGGGACATGTACAGACCTGTTCATCTTTCACACTTAACGGGTGGAATCTACTCCAAAAGGAAGTAACAATATGTAGTTAACATGGCCGCTATAGTGATTTCAAGGACTGCTGCTCTGAAGAAAACGGTATTGTGTTTTGTAGTGATATTTGTTCAGTTATGGAAACTCTTGGGCTTCAACACAGGCCAGATGAGTGGCGACTATTCATAGATTCGTCTAAAGTTAGTTTGAAGGCTGCGCTGCTACATATTGGCAATTAACTTCCATCAATACCTGCAGCGCATACCGCTGATATGAGACATCAAAATATGCTACTAATTTTAGAGAAAAAAAAAACAATATGAAAATTATCAATGGAATATTTGTGGTGATTTAAAGGTCATTGATTTATTGCTTGGTTTGTAACTTGGGTTCACCAAATGATGCTGTTTTTGTGCCTCTGGGACAGCAGAGATAGGAAGTCTCACTATGTTATAAAATCATGGTTTAAGCGTGAATATCGTATCCCTGGCCAGAAACATGTGTCATATGTACTTTTAGTGAATCCTGAAAAAAATATTGCATATTAAGTTAAGAGTAATGAAAAATTTCGTCAAAGCTATGGATAAACAGTCTGATGGAGTCTTGTACCTGAAATCGAAATTGCCCAAAGTCAGTGATGCTAAACTTAAATAAGATATTTTAATAGGACCCCAAATCCGGTCATTAATGGGTGATGAGCATTTCGAAGGACTGTTAAATCCACTGAAGAAAGCAGACTGGCAGTCTTTCAAAAGTTTATGTTTCAATTTTCCTGGAAACCAGAAAACAAAACTATCGTGAAATAGTCACTGATGTTCTGCATTCTTATAAAGCTATGGGATACAACATATCTTTAAAAATTCACTTCTTGGAGTCTCACTTAGACTTCTTCCTCGAAAATCTTGGAGCTGTCAGCGATAAGCACGGTGAGCATTTTCATCAGCAAATTTGTACTATGGAAAAGAGGTATCAAGACAAGTGGAGTTCCAATATGCTGGCTGATTACTGTTGGACCAAGAAGAGAGACGTTTCAGATGCAAAATAATCCCGAAAATCACTATCTACCACTTTCTAGGTAAGTCAGAATGAGTAGTTATATTTTTGAGTTAGATAGCTATAGGTAGTTAAGCATTTTTTTAGAATATTATAACAGTTCAAATAATTATCACACAGACCTCCTGCCTGATGGGTAAAAACTGAAATTATATTTGAATTCAGCACGAAAAATACTTCTAGAAAATGTTATTTTAATTCTTGTGACAGAAAAAGCTTCAATTCTGTCGACTAGTGTAATAGGCTAAACATAAAAATAATCCAGCAATCCACTGTGTAATAAATCTAAAAACAATGAAGTTACTGGCGTTCTACTGAATGGAATTTCTCTCGAAACTAATGCACCCTCGAATCTAATGCACACTGCGATTTTGAGTACAAATTTGGTCAAAAAGGTGTGCATTATATTCGCATAAATACGGTATAAAGTTTTTAGAGCATATTTAGTAGATGTTTTGTGCTTAGAGGCATGCATATATTTCATACTTGATAATGCAGATAAATCCAAACTCTATTGATAACATGGTAATCTGCAATATTTGGTAAGTGGTAGGTGAAGAAATATACATAATACTACAAGATTAGAATAAAATGTATATTGCATTCTCAAAGAATGTTAAAATTATATATTCCATAGCCCATGTCAGTAAGAAGGACTATGTTTATTTTTTTTTTAATTGAAGAATAATTAGAATCGCCTGAGTGCTGTCTCAGACTGCATTCACAAAAACTGGCCTCCGTTTATAATATTATATATGTAGATGTGGCACTACCTATGTTAAATTCACTAGAGTTGAGTATGTGTAGGAAATGAACCACGTTTTATCAATGGCTTATTTGACATTCTGTTAAAATTTTTTCAAAAAGTTCTCTTAAGTCAAAGTAGATTCAGAAGAGAGTAAGTGAGATGTAGTATGTCGGCAACTCACATAAAGGACACATGTGACATGTGTTGAGAAAAAACTCACAACATTCAGCAGCCTTGTTTTTTCCCACTTGGTGTCAAGCGTCGCTATCGCTATCTCTAAACCCATTTGTAACAAGTTGCACCTAGAGATACTAATCGATCCTTCAGTATGAAAAACGATATAAAATCGATCTATTGATGATATTACATTACTGTAGGCCCGTGTGGGAGTTGCAGTATCTAGAGTAATGGATAGCAGTTGTTTGTTTTTTCCATTCGGACGGAGGTGTACAACCAATCGCTCATTAATCACAGAGCAGTCTCGCAGCAGGAGTCGACTGGCCCCGCCCCCTGCACATTGTTCCTCCTATCCGTCAACATTCATTCCATCTGTCAATTCCAGGAAACCTACGAGAGCCGCGGTGAACATGAAACGGCAAAGGCAGATTGAAATCCATTAAAATCAGACTTGCGTTACAAAAACAAAACACTTCTCAATAAATTCGCTTGTCTTAAGGCTATCGCGCCACAAAATCTTCAACGTATTTTTAACACATTTTCAGTCTCACGGGTTGTGTATGAAGATCGGATCACACACAACCCTAGATCAACATTAGCAGTGCGATGTGTAGTGGTCTTTTTATTCATTATTTTCTTGTGTATGACCTGCATTATATACCAGCAGTCAAATATACCACTATGGACTATAACCAGAGGCAAGAGTTTTTATTTTAACGATGTTTTCGCGAATTGTCCTTTTTTGAGAATAATACTTTTAGCGGTAAATGAGAAAATTTCAGTTATTTTTAGTCTGCATAGAAAAATTTACGTTTATGACAAATTACATAAATATTACGTTAATTTAACATGCATGTCTTCATAGCATGAAGCTAGAAGTCGTGAAAAAAATGTTTACAAATATAACGAAATCAAGATAAAACTTAACACTTAACGAAGCCAATACAGTGTGATCATCATGCTTATGAAATAACAGTTAAGCGGTGTAACAATAAAGTGACACCACAGCACCCGACTGGTCCGTGATACTGAGAACTATTTGTCGTATGCTAACAGGAAATGTTATTTATTGGATAGCACACAGTGCACAGCAAAAAAGAAAACAAATCCCGTTATGTTGACTAAAGGTACTGAACTTCTTGAAAGCTACTCTCATACATCATATTAACCTGAAAATATTGTCCCTCAGGGCTTAAGAATGTGTTCCGAAATGCCCGAAAGCTAAACCATGAATAAAAAAAAAAAAAAAAAAATGCCTCACTGAAAACTACCCAGATTTAGAAGCTAAACTGTACCCATTGGCTGTACTGATACCCTGGTCTAGCTGGTTTAATTCAGTGGTTTGCATTGCCAAGCTATTTTGATGAAACTGTCCATTCTCTCTCTCTCTCTCTCTCTCTCTCTCTCTCTCTCTCTCTCTCTCTCTCTCTCTCTCTCTCTCTCTCTCTCTCTCTCTAAAAAAAAAAAGGCTTTCAGTTCCTGGGCAAAATTTGTTAAATGATCATTTTTGCGGTGCCAAGTGCTGCAATGTTTTAAAGGTATAGGCAACATTTGTATAACTTAGTTGTGATAGACAAAAGAAGTATGAATAGCGAGGATATCACAACCTGTTGTATGCTGCTGTTTGGCGATGTCTGATGTTACTGTCTGCTTATTTAAAATAAAATATTTTAATTGGGGAAAAAAGAGGTTTTAACAGTTGTGTTACTCTAGTTACCTGTTACTTTTCATTTGAGCCATGTCATTACTCATTAATTCTCCACGAAAATTTGCGCGAAACTGATACGAATTTACGGTAAAATTTTCACCACAAAACACCACCAATTAAAATTATTAATCCGAATATTATAAATAATTGTCACCACAAAATCTTGCCTCAGCCTATAACCATTGACATGTGTACTTGTTTACTGTTATTTTTACTTTCTCTACCACGTACGTACAGGTAGAGGAAGTGGTGCATTTAGCCCAAAAATTCCATATAGAGATTTCAGCAGAAGTATGTTTTGAAGGTCCCAGTTCCAAAATGAGCCTATTTAAAAACTCTCTCACGCTAAAACGATCCTGCTGTAAACATTTAGGAGGAGAGAACAACAGAGAGGCAGTTTCTCCCTCTATATACACCTATGAATTTCCCTCCAACAATTAGCAGCATAATAAAATTGCGTTCCGTTAAAGTATCTCTGTCTCTCTTTCGCTCCCCCTCCATAGGTTTACAATGGGATCGGTCCAGTGTGAGGCAAATCGTAGACGAAACGTTTGTGATGTGTTTTTGTGAATGTGAATAGTGAATTTAAATCAGATCTAGGAAAAATAACACACATTAACATACTCATAAAAAAATATTGAATAAATCAAAAACGAAGAGCCCAGTAATTACCATTTATTTATTTATTTACTTTATTTAGTTACTTTATTTATGTATGTATGTATGTATGTATGTATGTATGTATGTATGTATGTATGTATGTATGTATGTATGTATGTATGTATGTATGTATGTATGTATGTATGTATGTATGTATGTATGTATGTATGTATGTATGTATGTATGTATGTATGTATGTATGTATGTATGTATGTATGTATGTATGTATGTATGTATGTATGTATGTATGTATGTATGTATGTATGTATGTATGTATGTATGTATGTATGTATGTATGTATGTATGTATGTATGTATGTATGTATGTATGTATGTATGTATGTATGTATGTATGTATGTATGTATGTATGTATGTATGTATGTATGTATGTATGTATGTATGTATGTATGTATGTATGTATGCATGCATGCATGTATGTATGTATGTATGTATGTATGTATGTATGTATGTATGTATGTATGTATGTATGTATGTATGTATGTATGTATGTATGTATGTATGTATGTATGTATGTATGTATGTATGTATGTATGTATGTATGTATGTATGTATGTGTGTGTGTGTGTCTGTCTGTCTGTCTGTCTGTCCGTCCGTCCGTCCGTCCGTCCGTCCGTCCGTCCGTTCGTTCGTTCGTTCGTTCGTCCGTTCGTTCGTTCATTCATTCATTCATTTATTCATTCTTTCGTTCGTTCATTCGTTCGTTCGTTCATTAATTCATTTATTGATTTATATATATTTATATATTTATTTATTTACTTACTTATTTACTTATTTATTTACCTCTTTATTCATTTCCTTATTTATTTATTGTTATCTGAAAAGGTTCCCAGAGTCGTAGTTTATGTTAGCGAACAATACAAAAATATATAAAATGATGGCAAAAAGCTCTTAACAATTATTATATTACATTTTTATACTAGGAATTAATTACCGTAAAAATAACATATATAAAACAAAGATACGAACATTCACTATAATTCAAGAAATAATAAGAGCTATCAAGATACACGTTCAGTAAATTTTCAGCAACTTTCCTTTTAAAAACTTTTATGTTCTTGCAGCTTTTCAGTTTCAGTGGCAGTGCATTATAAAGTTGATAACAAGTGAGGTTAAGCTGTTCAGGACTTAAATAGAAGTATCACAGTTGGTTTTATTAAGTTTGCTTTATTTCTTGTATTATATATATTTGAGGAGCTTTCAAATGTTAGATTAGACTTTAGAAGATTATTTTATTTTTATTTTTTGGAGGTGTATTATCAAGGACAACTCTATGCCATACTTGGTATTTAAGTTCAGTAACTTCCATAGATGCTACACAAACATTTTAAAGAAAACTCCCTAAACACAAACTACGATTAACACGAAATGAAGTTAGATAGCTTTCATGATTTTGATTAAAATACCACTGATTTAAGTTATTTACATGGCAAGTAAAATATACGAACATTCCACACAATTAGGAGATAATTTTGTAATAGCTTGTAAAATATAAACTGTGAACAAAAAACAGTGCACAAGAAACGTAGATTTCTTTACAACACATAATGTATTTCAAATATCTCTTGGAGAGAATCATTATTATCGACTTGAATTTCTCAACAGTTTTGTCATTTTTAAAGTGGGTGCTTCCGCTGTCCGTGCTACTGTCCAGTTGAACCGGTTACGCATCACTAAGGGTAAGAAGTTGAGGAAAAATCCTTCTTTTCTTTAGTGTCTGAAGATGAGAACCAACATAATGTATGTTAATTATGGGTTACTATAAGCCAGAAGATGGAGGATTTTATTAGTTCTATCTTTGAATTTTTAGCTATATTTTTAATTAAAGGTCCTTTTTAGAATTGTTATTTGTCCTTTTTGCATTTTTAGCTATTTTTTATTTAAATATCCTTTTTATAGACTTTTTGTTTTCTTTAACTGTCTTTTTTAAATTTAACGTCTTGATTATCTTATTTCTGTTCAACAGTCTAGCTCAAATTCTAATTTCTTTTGACTAACACGCATTCCTAAGACTAGCTACAGCAGGTCACAGGTAAGAGAAGCCTTTCTATTATTTTCAAGTCATTAGCACCAGCAGAGAACCTAGTAAACATCTATAAATATCCCATTATTTTTCTCTATAAGATTTCATTCGTTTAAGGTATGCACCAGTGACATTCGATGCTATAGAGAGCAGTTTTTCAATGTTTTTCGCAATAAACTGTCAGAAAACAGATGTTCATTTGCAGCTAAGAATTTAGAGATGACTATTGGAATATGCTGCAATGCCAACTTAGGTAAGCTCTCTGAAGTTGAATTTCTGTAACTCGAGGGTGGTGAAACCAAGCATGATTTAATTATATCTATTCCAATTTCTTTCCCCTGAATGGCCATTGCTGGTTGCTGAATCAGAATAAGCATGTCTTAAAAGTAATTTTTCTCGCTCTATGTTTTGCATATCACTTTATTATCTAATTGAAAATTAATTTATTAATTTGTAGGGTATTTTAGGTCTTTTTAAAGGCCTTTTCCGAGAGTTTATAGGTACCCAATTTTCTAGCCCTACATATCACATTGCACCGTCTGCTAAAAACTGCAAGAAAGACTACATTGTTAGTGATGGCGGCTATAGAAGCTACAATTTGATTGTTGTCTCGTTTGCTTTTATCTACGTGAAGCTTGGAGAGTGTTGTGTAAATAATTACATTCGTGGAATAAAAACCCTATTTCCCTATTCTGGCGCCGATATTTTTACTCAGGTAATGTTCCAAAACTTTTAACACTACCACCAAAAGAATGTAACGAAGACTGTGAGTTTTAATAAATCACTCATCTGTAGGGCTTTTCCTATCTCTAAAATGTTTTCGCTATTATGTACTGTTCAACGGGAATATTAGAAACTGCCTGCTCATTCTACAACTTCACTGTACAAACGTAATTTGACACAGCAGGTATCATTTAAAAATTGTGATAGTTAAGTTAAAGCTCAATCGTGATTTTTAGGAAGTAAAAATAAAATAAATTTCTTTAAAATTTTAATTAGAGTAGAGAGAATTCCCTGAAAATTCTCAGTGGTGTAATTAGTTTGGATTTCACCAAGCTTTCGGCAAATTTAACTTTAAGCTCTATGTTAGCATTAGGATTACTACGGAGGGAATTTGGCACCGAAACCTGTGTTTTATTGTACCTAAGCCCTTGTGGGGCATTTCCGGAATGAAGAATGATGCAAGAGGAAGTAGAGGGCGGCCAACCCGAGTCAAGACAGCTCCGAGACACCCGCCGATACTTCCACCCTGAAAAAAAAAAAACCGCCAGCTGAGAGATCATATGAAATGATAATAGGGATGAAATAGAGGGACAGGACATTTTGGGGGAATGTAATTAACCTACGCAACATTCGCCTGGCGGCCCGGGAAACCCGCAAAAAAACCCCATTGGTCAGATAGGTCGGCCACGGGAATCGAATCGAGGCCCCCCAAATGCGGGCCACAATGAAACAGCCTGAGCCCTCCCGCTCGGTTAGGTTCATTATGGATATGTTTATAATAGTTAACAAATAAATTTAGTGAAATGAAGCTCAAATGAGGTCGTTGTTTTGAGCTGTGAGAATGAATTATCCAATGTTTGTGTCATGAGATTAAGGATGAAACTTCGAGATAGCCTTATTCAGATTAGATTTGAAGTCAAATATATTACTCAAACACCACCATCTTCTCTTCGCAGATAAGTAACTGCCAGACAAAGAGAAACATGCGAAATCAATAAAGACATAACACTTTTCGTCAGCTCAGTGAGTACTTGACCTGATTTTCCAAGAAAATTTGGATTTCTATACCTTAGATAATTTACAAGAGCTAGGATAAAGTCTAGTGTAAGTGTGTTTTCCCTATGGAATAAAATACGTAATTTTTAGAGTTATAATTCGAGAAAAGAAAATAGAGGTTATCAGTGAATTCTCGCTATCTCAACTACATCTTTACTCCTAATATCATAACCATCATATAATAATACGTTTTTAGTTTTAAATTTATTAGTGACAAGCAAATAAAAAGCAAACAAACAGCATCTTCCTAGCGGAAAATGAACATGTCATTGACATAGAAAAGTAATCCTTAAAAATATAGAATACGTCCAAAATATGAAATTCTATAGCCGGAATATAAACCAGAGAACTTGGGCTTATTGTGGCACTGCTCCAACAATACAATATCATAGGAATTAAGTTTTTTCAACTGGATCATATGTTTTCAGGTAAACCACTAGGAATTTTCATTCTGGTGATAATTTTGATGATTAATGGCGATAAGATACCTTCGCAAGCTTGGGCCTTAAAATTCTTATATTATTCAAGTACCCAATGATGTATGTTATTTGTATGTAATTACTATGAAAGATGTTTAGAAAATCCTATTTTCTTACATTATTCGAGATAAACGCGTAGATATTGCTTCATTACTGTACACAGAGATACATATTGAAATAATTTGTGTGCTTTAAATAAATTAGTAATGCAGGGAATGTGCTACAATAATTTATATTTAGAAACAATTGTTGTTTTCTAGCATATTATTCCAGTGCCGGTTGTATGCACCAGCACTGGGCATGCCTATTAAGTTGTTAATCTAGTTGCTAACTGTGGTGTATACATCAGAAACCAGTACAGTATAGTGTCATATCACAAAGTAAATATCTCTAATAATGAGTTTTAAACATGGAAAATTCAATAAAAGTCATCTCGGAAGGTTGTAAACTCACAGAGCACAAGGATTATTCGGAATGCTTTTTAGTTTTGTGCGGAGAAAAAGCAAAGCGGTCTGAGTCAGGTATGCTGAATTGTACAGCTCACGCTTCCTTCCCCTACACATGTTGTTTTCCTAACACCAGTGACCAAGGCAGCGAGAGACACAGGTAGCAGTCAGAAGGGTTGCTACTAACGTTTAGCATGTCTTTGTTATAGGTGAAGCCAGATCACAAAAATTGGAAGAAATGAAAGCACCTGTTAAATATGACCCTAATGTTGAAAATGTGTTACAGTATTTTTATAAATTGGAGGAAATTAGTGGAAAAAGATGAAACCATTTAGTGAAGGCGAATGTATCAAGCAGTGCTTGATAATTGCTGCGAAGGAATATTGTCCCGATTTAGTCGATTTATTTGCATCAGTCAGTATCTCTGGAGGTACAATAATGAGACGCATAGAAGAATTGGGTTTTGATTCGGAAAGGCAATTAAAGGACAAATCAGGTCCTTAACATGTTCTTCTCTAGCCCTGGACGAATCGGTGGACAGATATGACGAGACGCGGTTAATTGTATTTTTGAGGGGAGTTGATAATGAATTAAATATTTTAGAAGAAATGTTAGATATAGTGTCCCTTAAAAGTAAAACTTGCGGAGAAGACATTTTCAACGCTGTCCATGATGTTGGAAATAAATTTGAGCTTCCATGGGACAAACTCGTGAATGTTGCGACCGACAGAGTACCCTCTATGAAAGCACGAGAATGGTTTCATTGGCTGGATGAGCAAGTTTATACAACATAGCAATATTTTATCTAAATTCTTGCCCATACACTTCATAATATATAAGGAAGCTTTATGCGCTAAGTCCGTTACGTTAAATAACGTAATGTCAGATGTTGTAAGCTGCGTAAATTTGATTAGATCCAGTAGCCTTCGACATAGACAATTTCAAAACCTTATGCAAGAGCTGGGAACGGAATTTTCATAATTATCGTACTACTGTCATGTCAGGTGGCCCAGTAGGGGTCTCTTGGGCGCTGATGACCGCGCTGTTGACCACCCTTAAATAACAACATCAACAACAACATTATCATCATCATCATCGTCGTCGTCACCATCATCATCCGGGGACCCATGTTAAGACGTTTCTTTCAACAACGGCACGTGATTGCTGAATTTATGAAAAGCAAATTAGGCGTTCCAATGTAAATTCAACAATAGTAATGCCCATAAACTTTTATACTTTCAGGGAAATGAAGTTCCTAAAGTGATACAAGACGAATGGTTGTGTGACCTGGCATTTTCAAGAGATCCTTTTGGTTATTTGAATCAATTCAGTACACTCTTGCAGGTTAGAAATCAAAATATAGTGCGCTTAGTTGACGCCGTGAACACATTTATGGCACAATTGCAACTGTGGGAAGGACAACTGGTAACTGCAGATTTATATTATTTCCCTTGCCTGCGTTCGTGTTCACAATAAACGTCATACTTCTGGAAAAGTATGCAGAACTTCTAAGGAAACTACATGACACATTCCCTTCGCAATTTGAAGATATAAAAAATTTTGAGACAAATATCCAATTATTTTGCACTCCTTTGAAGTTTCGATGTAGTGGGGCCCCCAAAGATCTAGAAATGGAACTACTTTTACTGCAAAATTCCACGACAGTAAAATGTTTTGAGAAGGAAGGATTTAAATCTTTGCCCTGCAGTGATTATCAGAGTTTACGTTTGTTTGCATCTAATTTAATGGCAGTCTTTGGCTCTACATATATCTGCGAACAAGCCTTTTCAAAGATGAACTATATTAAAAATGAGAATCGCAGCAAGATCAGAGACGATCACCTTGCTTATCTTTTGAGACTGTACACTTCGTATTTTGCACCACATACAGAAGACCTTGTAAAACATAACTTGTGCCACAGAAGTCATCCTAAGAAACATTAGTTAGCAAGGAGTAAACTATGAGTGCGAGCGCTTATGACATCCTATACGTCAGAATGATAGCGATGTTCCACCACTGGAACTCAGTAACCACAGGTAAACGCGCGATTCTATCGCAGCGGGTGGAAGGAGGTGAGTTCAACCTCCCCTTTCCTGCTCTAATTGAGCACCCCAGGTCTATATCTTCGTTTGTAAAGGAAAGTGCGAGAACGGCTAAGTCAGTAGGAAAAGGCGAAGCCAAAATAAAAAGAATCATTGAAGAATTTGAAAAACAAACCCGGTGTTTCAGATACATGAGTTACTACTCCAATGCGAAAAAGAAGTTTCAACTTACGATTTCGATAATTATTGTGTCGTTCGCAGAACTTTGTTAGATTTTTATGAAGTGCGTAAAGAAATTCCCACAGTGAAGAAGTTATTCTGTGCAGTAAATGGGAACATTAATTTCGATGGTGAATAGAAAAAATTCTGGCGAATATTAAAGGAAATGAAATTTGCTTTTAAAAATATAAGAATATATGGCACATATTAATGAAACGCCAAGATATAGATTGCTTCGTTATCTCTGCGATTTAAACTTCACTATAATGATATGGAATACTATGAAGCAAAAGATAGCAGAAAAAAAAAGTGTGTTCTGTGACTTTAAATGTACTTAAAGGACTAACCAGACAGTGCATAAACGACAACACTGAAGAGGAAAAATGCGTTTATCAAAATTAAGTCCATAGAATAAGAATACTGGTATCGAGCCTTGATGGAAGAAGAAATAGAAAAATATAGTAATCAATGTGGGTTTCGATAGCAGTGATGAAGAGGAAGAAAAAGCATATACCTTAGTCGGTTTTATGGATTCTAGAGATGACAACGGCAGTTCTACAGACGACATCGCCACAGATGGAAGCTACAGATACGGCAAGTGAAACGGATATGCACGAATCAGAAATTTCGCTTAGAATTAAATAACTCATTTTCATTCTGCCATTTAGCGTCTGCCTTCAGTAGTGTAGTTACCTTTGTGACATGCTGTTTAACTCTCCTCCCCATTGATAGCTTGCCGAACGGTGTGAACTGATTACAGTGCCTCCAAGGCCAAGTTTCTTCCTACAGTCTGAGTTTTAAATGAAGATACGTGAAGGTCACCAAGCAAGGGATGCGAAGGGTAAGAAAGGAAGATTGTTGCTATGGAAACGTTAACAAAGTTTGACAGATTGTTACACTGGTGAATCACATACTCCTCAGGTCAGTTATCGCTAGTTGTATGCGGGTAAGAGAGATTGCTTGAGTATTCAGCTGCGCTGTGTATTGTTAGCCTACTTTGTGATACCGAAATTAAGAATTGCAATGTATAAAGAATCATGATGGATTTCAAAGGAATGTTGGTTTTTTGTTACAACGCGTGCAGGTGCAGTGGAGTCAAATAGCAGTTGTGGGAGTATAGTTGTTTTAACAAAAGAAACGTAAGAAACATTGTCCTTAGCAGATTTCTAAAGGGTAGTACTTAACTTTGTTGAATGGGCTATTCTTCGGACCCTTCATAATGGCATGACAAAATAGTCAAAAGGGGAATCTTTGGTTGAATAATGGGCTTCCAGAAACAGAAAGCTATACATCCACGCGCAGCTCTGACCAGTAGGGACTTTCAGTTCGTGGCTGGCAAGCCATTTAAAAAGTTATCTGTTTCTGTCTTGGGCCAGACAGACCAGAAGTGATGAGAAAAGATATTTGTCAGTTTATACATAACTAATTAAGTATTATAGAGTAATAAGCATTCAGCCTTCTGTAGCTTTAAACAGTGATATCGGTAATCCTTGGTCGGCAACTTCGAGTTTAATGTAATAATAAAAGAAGCAGTCATTAAACCAGTTTGAAACGGGCATTCCAGTGTCATTAAAACCATCCTTCTCATAAATATCCACGCATACCCTGGGAGAAACCTCATTGCTTTACCCTGAGCTAAACATTATTGTATCAAACTGTAGCGTCAACGTGGAACTGTGCGCCAATATTTTTGCTTCATTTGTCAAAACACAATTAAAATACGCTTTTATGGAAGAAAGGCATAGTGGCGGTAGGATTAGAGGTGGATCGAGGAATCATGGCCCAAGGCAAATATCAGCTTAGGGTCGGGGTGTATCATTGCATAGTCAAGCTAGTGAATTTTTCTGTTCTCTTAGAGAATTCTTTCAACAGGAAGATGAGAGTTTGCTCCTTATCAATGAACAGCTTATTCATTTTATCCAAAAGCGACAGTCCCATGTTAGTAGATATGCTTGCATGTAAAAGAATTCCTGTGGGTCAAAATTCCGGCATATCGGTGGCGTTGATAGGAACATGTCAATTAACACAGTCTTTAATAATAGTATATTGCGATACTAATGTGGCAAACACATGGCAAACACGGAAAGGTTTGAAAAAAAAAAAAAACGAGCCGCTTGCATCGAGTTTTTTCAATTTTCGAGATTCCATTGTATGCTTACCACATCTGTGTTGCACTATATATTTGGCACTATGTGTATTTATATCAATTTGAATTTTAGTAATTAAGATATTGGCTGAAATATTAATAAATATAATTGAAGATAAGTGTTAGATTTTAGAACGTGCATCGTCTGTATGTGTTGCTATGGAGAAATACTTACCGCAGTGTGCGGGAATGTCAACTTAAAATGCATAGCAACAAGAACGGTTAGTATGGAATATCAGTTACATAGCACAAAGATTATTTAAAAGAACTCACATATGAATCCGCTCAACGCAGTGAACGTGTGAACAACATATCTCTGTTTTTAAAGTAGGCTAATACAGATTAACTGTGCTTATTTTTGCCAAGGTGAGATAACTCGAACCCTTTTTTATGCTTAGAGTGTTGAGAGGATAAATAAAGGGGATCTGCTGGGCAACATTGCAAGCACCCACGTGGAGAAACAGATGACATTCACGTATTCTCTTTTATAGTGGCGCTGTTCGAACGGTTACCATGGATTTATCTTTGGTAATGGATACTTCTCAGATAAAGCATTGATTACTCCACTGTGAAGTGAACATTTGTGATTTCTGCGAATTCATTGACTGAAGTGATGCGTTCATTGGTGCTTAGCACACTACCGGGAGGGTTATCAGTACCCCTCTCAATCAGAGCGTTATCTGAGAGGTTTCTGTTAACAAAGATAAATCCATGGTAACCATTCCACCAGCGCGACTATAAAAATCAGACGTTAAATGTTCCTGGTAAAACATATTGTGAGGTAGGTCGTTCTAATTTCTTCCTATCATTCGTGTGAGTGTTACAGAAAGTAAAAGCTTGAAATTAAATATTAATACCGAACAATATTAAATATAAGGAATACCAATGTTCTGTTGAACCACTGCGAATTTCTGAGATGACGAATTTAAGATTGTAAATCCACGTGAGCGTGCCGCATCGGACCCCCATACCAATGTCACTAAAGTAGCGCATATTTAAACCAAAATATAAAGACAATAGACTTATATTGGATTTGGAGATTTATTTAAACTTATCTGCTGTATGTTTGATGCAGAGCTGAAACTCGGACAGAGTGCGTAGGAAGCAGAAAATCTACTTTTCCGAGCAATGGGCACCTCTATCATCTTCAAAGCCATTAGAAAGATTTGCTCTGTTCTTGGAAACAGCTTTTCTGAAGTTACAGAGAAGAAGAAAAAAAAAAGCCTTAGGCCTGTTCTTTGACTGAAGTTTCTGTGGAAGAATCTCCTTAAAAATAAATAAATAACCACAAACGCGCACAAAGAGAAAAGCGACGGAAACAGGGATTCTATAAATAGTCGGTTTGCTTTTCAATTACAGACGCAACCGCCTCTAAAAGAAATAGACTGCAGGCCACTTACCGAGACCTAAAGGACAAAGCGAGGTGCGTCAAACAGAAGCAATTTGCCGGTACGCAAATTAATTGCTAGTAATATCACACTAGTCTAGCGTTCATTTACATATGGCAAGCAGATGGATAATTATAACCAGGCCAACGAAGCTGTTGAACTCCGGAGGCACGGTGCTTCCTTGTGGGAAGTAATTACACTGCATGAAGTCTTCATACTGTCTTACGTGATAGAAACATCTCATCTCAGTAGCATATGGTGCTTCTAAACACATCACACCCATCTCTTAGGCAATTAGATACCACTTTTACAAATGAAGATCACATGAAGAAAAGGGGCAATGTCAGGATTTTAATTTTTCTCGAGAGTTAATTTAAAATTCGATATTAATTTGTTCAAGACCTGTGTGATAAATTAAAATGCCATAGTGGATTTGAGATGGTGGTTAATATAGTAATCAGTATGTTCCACGGAAGAATCAGTTATTTTTATCTGTCATAATCAACAATATAGGATTAATCGTGTGCAAATGATTAAAGGAATGGGAAATTCATAATATGAATTATTAATGTTCTGTCACTCATTAATAATTAATACAAATCAATATCACAACTTATAACATAACTTAGTAATAATTATATGTGAAATTATAACAAGTTAATGTTTTAAACATAGTAAAGTGAACTTTAAAAA
>CM060950.1:115307427-115409927 GCA_030765055.1 Mantis religiosa
TATAGTTTAACCTCATTTTCTTCCTCCCTACCCTAGCTTTGAAGAGAAATTCCTATGCCCGGTTACTAAGTTTTAAGAACGAACAGGACCTCTCACAATAACCATTGTAGTTATGCAAGAATTGAAACCAAATGGACAATAATGAATTTAAAGCTGCACCTTAACAACGCTCACATGAACTTTCTCCCTAAACATCTCATTACAACAGCCAAGAACAACAGTTAAAAAAACGAATGACAAAGTCAATAATAAAGCAATGAGATACAACTGACACATACTAAACAGTAATATACCAAAACACTTAACAGGGAGGAACAAGCAATATTCTGAACTTCACTATCAAGGAAAAATTGCAAAGCAGTTTAACATTTCAGCAAACTAGTGTGTTTTTGTAAAATACACTTTAAAAATTAAGTATTTCAATTTACTGCTTTTTTCTCTTAGGTTCAAAGCTGTTGCATTTCCATTGCTTAAAGTGCCAAAGAATGCTAGCAAGTTAAACAAGTTTTTGGTTCTGTACGCCTAAAATAATATGATCCTTAATTTTAAAAGTTTATCATTTGTAACATTAATATTTATACTAAATGTTTTAAAGGGAAATCATCATCATCATCATCATCATCGTCGTCGTCGTCGTCGTCATCGTCGTCGTCGTCGCCGTCGTCGTCGCCGTCGTCGTCGCCGTCGTCGTCGCCGTCGTCGTCGTCATCGTCATCATCATCATCATCACTATTATTATTATTATTATTATTATTATTATTATTATTATTATTATTATTATTATTATTATTATTATTATTATTATTATTATTATTATTATTATTATTATTATTATTATTATTATTATTATTATTATTATTATTATTATTATTATTATTATTATTATTATTATTATTATTATTATTATTATTATTATTATTATTATTATTATTATTATTATTATTATTAGCATTATTATATAGGGAGAGAAACTGTAGAAATGTTATCCCAAGACTGTATTTATGATTCCCGAATAAAACTTATAGATATGAAAAGATAAGTTACATTCCCAACAATTTTAACGAAGCTGCTAAGGCACCGACTCATTAACAGAAAGTTTCTCAAGTTTTCCCAGGCTTTCCTCAGTTTTCATACTTGGCAGCTATAGAGGAGATATCCTGAACTTAGGACTGTTGTGTTTCCTTTCCGAATATCCTTTCCCAATTATCCATTCATCTAGGTTTCGTTAGTGTTCATTGCCTGTGGTGACGTAGACAGTAAGAAAGACTGCAAAATATCATAGCAAAATAAAATGTATAACCGTTTCTTAACCAACCATGTAATCGCACATCTAAAGACTGAAACCAAGATAATAAAATAAACAGCATATATTTTCCTTGAAGAACTGTAAACTAGTCAACTGCTGCTCTTTAAACATGGTAGTGGACTGCTGTTTCATTCATTTTCTTTATAATACTTTTCTTAAGTTGAAAATCAGAATTACTCAGTATATCCAGTTGAACTACGCTATACTTGAATAGTTTGCTTGTCCTGTTAGGCGCAATTTGCAGGGTTTTCGGGGAAGGGGCAAATTACGAAGTAATTGTAGCACGTACTCAATTTTCAGGTGTTAAAATGTTGGGCAAAAAGTATCTTAAAAAGAAGACGAGTTAAATGAGCAGCTCTTGTTCATCCTTTTGGCGCGAGTTTGATTGCCTGTACAAACAAATTGGAAGGCAATTTTAGGACATATGAATCTTGTTTCTTTTATAGATATTCCGTTTTACTTTCTGTTCCGACTTTACTTATTTATTTTAATCAAGCTTATTTATTCCTCAACCAACATTTTAAAATGTGACAATTTATTCTTGAAAAATTTACTCGTGCATTTCCTATTTTGTAAGGTGAGTCAGCTAATTAAAAATTTAGCAGGCTCCTTTATCAGTTGATATCTGATTTTAAAAGTTATGTCGACCAATAATGTAATTACTGATCTTTAATTGAATAACGACTTCTTTTTACTGATATGCTTTAATGTCACAAAACAGACACGCGAACACAATAATTTGAAAACTTTATTGTAGTTCTATACAAGTTAAAAAGAGCGGTCTTTTGTGACATGCTGAGAAATAGCTAGTCACTGCTTTTATGGTAATATTTCTGCAAAGAGAAAATAGACAAGGCAGACTCCTAGAGACGTAGAGTACCTGTGTTATCGTTGTGCTTTCAAAAATAGCAGATCCTATGGCGATATATTACTGAATAATAGTTATTACGTTCAATAGCCTGTGGTGATAATAATTTATGGCATGGAACTAATAATGAAATGAAAATATGATTATAATAGGGGTGCACACATTAAATGTTGTGTAGAAGGGTTCTGCTTTCTTTCATTATTTCTTTGCAAAATTAAAATTTCTCATTCAACAGAGCACTCTTAAAGTGCATAGGTTACCACTCCCTCCTGCACACATGCTTTTGCCATAAAGCACACGTAATTTACAGTTTAAAAGTTTGCCTCCATTAAGTGCTGTTCATAATTTTTAAAACATTTGCAATTTTGCATGTAAAATTAAACATATCAAGCAAACATTCCATTAGGAGGATCTGAAAAAAAAACATATAATACTGAAATGTTATAATGATTTATAAATTAATTAAAAAAATTTATTAAATAAATGGAATTGATTTTCTTTCCTAACCTCATAACAAGCCAATAAGGAACTAATTTGCAACAAATATATTGCTTCTGTAAAACGGCATTATACCGAAATTATATTTAATTTTTGACCATTGGCAAACACTCCATGCTGTCTTTTGGGGATTATGAAAACTACTTGCAAAAGTGCATGCTATGGAGCAATTCGAGCGCACTGTTTAAAAACTGAGTAGCTAAATTGAATCGGAAGCAATGCTTCCTTTGCTTCCGTAGAATACATTCCCATTTATTAAGTCAACCTCCGTCAAACCCTCGGTGTATTAACTTTTTCGGTTTGAATTTTATGTTGAATTTTGGTTCCTAGGGAGTGCTGGACTATTGGCATTTCTGCTTTCATCTGTGAAACGTTAATTTCAAGGTAGTGGTAACAATTTCATACCTTTAATTTCCATATAACATTAAGTAAATGGTTTGTATTTACATATTTTATACCTAAGTTTACTATACCATTTGAAAACATCCTGATGAACAAAATGATACGTAAGTTAGTATAGGTTTGTTAAGCATCGCCGACCTTTTGACAGAACGATATCTAGAAAAATGACGAACTTAGCAAGTGAAGTTGCTTTAGTTTGTTTTGATATACCATTATATATTGAATACTAAGGGATGTACATAATATCTGACGAATTGCTTTCTATCTCTAACAATAAAGTCAAACACTTCTGTTTAAATTCAGAAATGTAGTTAAATAAGTGGAAAGCAGTACAACTCAATGTCTGCTCCGGCTTTATTTGTAAGATTTTTGAAGAAGTATTTAGAAACTATGAACCAGTGCTAACCAACTTTAAGCAAAAGAGGAGAAGGTGAATTTGCCTCCACCTACTATTTGCTGAATTATGACGTGTTCGTGGGACTCAAAACAAACCTTTATAATGCTTGGTTACCTGAGTGAGTACTTCGTGCACAAAACGAAGGAGGTGGAACATAGCGACAAAGTGAGGCCTTTTACCTCATTTACAACGACTTTCCTTTCCATTAACTCCCTTTCATTCCCTTTACTTCTGATCTTTCAGGTGTGCTTCTAGATTTGGGAATGCTTGTTCAAATGTTCCCCTAAAGGCTGCTTGGTCTGCGGTCGTTCATCAGCCCTCTTAGCTACTGTAATAGGAAAGACTTAGAGCGTGGTGGTATTTGGGACCTCCGCACGCCTGTGTGTACTGCCTGCCTGAGACCTGTAGCTTCTGAGGTTCCTTCACTCCATGTCTTTCTGTTAGGGAAGATGGTAACCGCAATAGGTCTATACAGGGTTGATGCACGCGGTGCCTTCTCTGTTGTACACATAACCTATGTCATTGTGGTACTGTTTAAACTTTAAGTTTGTAATGTAAAGGTCTGGTAAATTGCTGGAAATTGTGAAACAAGGACTGGATTGAATATTTTCACGGGAATGCTGGAGTCCATCACATGAAATAATCTCCTTCGCAGTGCCTGCACTCATGCTTAAAATGTATTCATAGCAAGAGGAAGGTCATTGTTACCGTCTAGGCCATCCCGTTCCCTCGTTCGTTGGAGATTTTTATCTACCTGGAACCAAGAATGTTGAACTTAAAAGGTTGGCTGTCTCTTGCCAATCACCGGTTGGCGGCTGCCACATTCAGTCTCTCGCTACCTTCAAATCGACAAATCTTTGTCGGAATCATGTGAAGACAAGCAGGACGTGCTTGCAGAATCTATGCAAATGTTTCCTCCTTACGAAAACTGGAGTGAACCAAAAATAAGATGCGACACACAAAAGAGCCAGTGTCATCTCAGAAACAGGACACTGAAGAAAAGCAGATCGGAATGTACACAGAACGACAAAGGTGCGTTATAAAAGCTTATACACCAAAGACTGACAGTTGGATCTAAAGCCAGGAGCCGCTCAATGTGGCAATTTTATTCCAAACCTTGTTTCTTCAACTTGTCTTGATATTCAGCATTCACTAACTTCGTACAAGCGACATAAGTGTCTTAAAGGAAACGTAGGAGTTTATGATTCTTCTGAAGTTGTGCTGAATCGAGGAAATGATCTGCACTTCTGGGTTTAAACTGAGTTTAGTTTCAAATATGTTCAGGTGTCTATGTATTAACTTTCTTGTCGTCCTACGTGAGTTGGTGTAAAATGCTAGCCTTTAGCTCCTGAGGTTCTGAATTAAAATCTGGCAAAGCGTGATGGATGTTTTCGGGCACAAACAGTTTTAGCATGACTTCTTTCAGAAAAGAAATACCCATAGTAGCCCCATATCGAAGATTTACAGCCAATTAAAAGAACCTCAACTCTGATTAAGAGACCTTTAACACAACTAAGATCACTGGGATCTTATGTTTACCCTGACAAGGTTAGCTTTTACCACTAATTAACATTTAAATATACCAGCATTTAATCATTAGAGTCTATGTTTTGAAATCTGTTATGATTATAGTATAATACGTTGTGCATTTAAATAGTGAATAATATTTAAATTACATTCACCTAATTATATGCAAATGGGGCATAAAGTACATTGCACACCCTGAAAAAAATTGCACCCCATTTTCAGGTGCGTAAACTTGAAGGAATTTAAAATCATAGGCAACAATTTTATTTCCAAATAATTTAAGGGACAATTTTATAGTTAGGTTGAATAAAACTCCTATATAGTTCATAGTATATGCATAAAATTATTTAGGTTTATATAAAAGATGATAATGTTTTTAAAGTTTAAACGATTTTCCCCACATATTACAAATTATACCTCTAGGTATAAAAGTCATCTCAGGGGATTATAGGAACATTAAAAATAATTTCTAAAAATCTTGTATCAATATCATTATAAGTTTCTGAGAAACATGCAGCCAAGTTGTAAAAAATCAATGTTTCGGAAAATCATGTTTAAGGATTACGTACCATTGTTTTAAAATTACATATACTCCCAAAACACACTTTCTTCATATTCTTGCTCAGATTTTCCTCATCTTTCCTTTTTTTTCTTACTTCTATCTTTATTTTAAAGTAAGTGAACTGCGTTTTTCGACTCTGAGAGACGACATATATATTTTTCTTGAGACAGGCTGTCTTCAAATCTTTACTATTATACCCATTTTTGCCATTACTTAACAGTCTACTACTGCACCCAATATTATAACAAGTAATATAAACGCACTTTCATGCCTGTTATAGAAAAGGACTGAGAACCATAGTAGTTAGGGAGCATTCATAAATGAAATATTTTGTTCAAGTTGTTGGTTTAAAAACAATAATATCGAAAAGGATAAGTTTCCAAGATAAATAAAGCGTTTCTACTTTCTCTATTGCTTGCCGATTAAAATATTATGGACGCTTAACTACACGCAGTATTGTGTTCTACTCAAAATGTCAATATCGAAATTTCACAAAACAAAGCCGTTTTGAAAAAAAAATTCACATATGTGTGCCTGGCCTGGAACAGTGTAAAACTGGAACAACAAGTAGGCCAATATTTTCAGAAAGTGCTCCAATATTTACCATATTTTCGGGGTGTTATGTGAATCTTTCTTTCTTGATATTACCTGATATTAACTACTACAGTAAGTAATATCAATGCAAGGATAAATTACACTACAGATATCTTGATTAATTTTAGGAATAATTAAAATATGGTTCTTCATCCATGTTATTCACCCATGATTAATACATTGTGCTTTACAAATGACAGCCCAATAATTACTTCGATACACAACAAAGTATAAATGTTGTTCAGAATCAAATAGAAACTAATTGAAGGTCTAAGTAACGGCCTGCTACGAAGTAAACTGGAAAACGCTGGAGATTTGCTAGCATGATGCCTTTATACTTCAAACACAGCAAACATATTTTGAAACCACTAAAACTACGAAAAAATATATTTAGAACAGATTATAGGAATAAGTCAGGTCTACATTTTTCTCGACGTAAGTTTTTGTTTATCTATTACGTTTAGTAGTTATATAGAGGAATACAGAATTCACACACTATTTAGTGGACTTCACCGGCTCTGCACAGAGTTTGGTGGATTGCAATTATTTTCCAGCTAATACGTAAGTGGTAACAAAAATGAAATGAATAAAATACGCTTGTATAGTGGCATGAACTTCTTTACCCACTATAAGATCTATCAAGTAATTTATATCCAAGCTTACTTTTCTATCTTCTTCACAGTGATTGGTGTGAAAATTCGAGGTTAGATTTCAATTATACATTTCTGTGTAAGCGCAAGATGGATAAAGGAAACTGATTCGCCACTCCGGAGCTTTAGGGTCCTAAAATTCTATGAGGTTTATATAGCATCTCAAGAAACAAGTGAATAACGACAGGAATTTAAAAAAGAACATCTACAAAGAACTGAACATTTGAAACAAATACTGCTCACCCAATGGCGTGGGGATAGCACATCTGTCTCAAATTCAAGAGGGGAGTTACATGGATTAGCTTTTTTCCGGGATTTCCCTTTAGTGTGGAAGATGAATGTCATATAACTCTACAGCTATATAGACCATGGACTCCTTTGAGCATCATTTCTTCAACAAGCTATTGTCAGAAAATCCAGATGTATGTTTTGTCCGTCATTTAAATATCACTATATGGCATTTTAATCAAAATTGCCATACCAAATTTTGAGATAATAGAAAAGTTTGAAAAATATTTCATGTAAGGGAAGTTTGGTGTAAGTGGATTTTCTTGAAAAGCTTCTTGTCGCTTCTTTGGAAAATAGTGAAATTAGATGCCAAACTTGGTATTTATACACCTTTTCCTTGTGGGTTATGCTATTCAGAAAAACACGCACATTTACTACACACAGATAGAACTTATAATACAGTTTTTTATGTATGATACCTCAAAACGTTTAATTCTGGTGAAATCTCAATATATAATATTGGGATATAATTGTATTATGTATACTATAAATCTAGTAGAGGAAGGAAGAAAACAGAAAATTGATCTTTACAGAGTAAGCAGGATAACACTATGCTAAAAGATAAAAGCCTAAGTAAGTTGTACACATATTTTTGTAAATTACTGAAAACACATATTAAAGAGGAAATGTATAGTTCTAATACTTATTGATGCAGCAGTAATTTCTGTTCCAAATCTGTAGCCGTTATGGAAAGGTACCACTCCTAAGAAGAAACCAGTAGGACAATGCACGTGATGCTATCCTGGTAGGCGTTCTTGGCCAAGACATCTAACATCTTGCCTACAAACACACCCCTTGTACTTGATATCCGTGCTTTAGAACGTATAATCTGCATGTCGTGCTCATAAAACTGTAAACCTGTTTCCTCTCAAAGGCTAAAATAACGCGTAGTTGTTGCCAGTGCCATGCAGTACGCATAAATTTTGGAATTATGAACTACAGTCAGAAAGAAAGAAAATAAATTGATGTGTTAGTCATATGGCCACCTCTATCCGTTACCATTTCATAAGTTTTCCACAGCTGAATAATTTGTTTTTATTAATCGCTTTTACATATGTTCAGAAAAAAAAGGTTTAAACCTCAGCGAATGTTGCTCTCGAGTTTAAGAATAGCAAAAGAATACGAATATTTTATATATCAAATCAGCTTCTTGGAGGATGCTCTAGTAGAAAAGATTCTAAGAAACAATATCAGATATGTTTTGAGAAAAAAACTGTTACTAAGCATGCAGCATACAGTCATACTGCTAAAGGAATTAATTCATCATGGTTTTCCAATAACCAATGAAAATTACAGGAAAAGCAGTTGGTCTCCAAAACAGTTTGTCTTCAGTTTGTCCTTTCTCAAATATGTTATTTTTCATTTATAAAATTCACTTTAATTAAAAATGGTTTGAGTTATCAACTTACAATTTTTACAGTCTAATATTTACCTAAATTTATGACAGCAAATAGTTGCATGAAGTTACTATTCATTGCCGAGAATATTTTAATAAAATGGATATACTTTCAATCTGATGTGAGTTAAAAAGTAAATCCCTTCATATTGTTGTTTATTATTATAATAAAACATATTGTAGAAATTTCATTTATTTTAAGATTATGGAATTAACTTATACCTGAAGCTCCACAATTTTCGAACTTAATAAAATGGTGTTAAAGCTTACAATGTACTAGTTACTAGTTCATAACTTTTTATAATGTTAAAGCTTATAATGTAACAGTCACAAGTTCATACTTTTCTATAAGTTTAAACTTGAAGCATTAAATATTGAAATCTGAAGCTCCACAATTTTCTAACATAAAAGTAAATGGCGTTAAAGCTTAAAAGTTTACCAGTTGCTAGTTTATACCTTTTTGTAAGTTTAAATTTAGTGCACTAAATATTGGAATCTGCCTTCCATTTACAGTATAGTGTTATATGATTTTGAATAAACAAAAACTATAAAAATCTCAATTTCGATATTTTTATCTAATTTCAGTTGGCTCGCTACCTTTAAGCATTTCGGGTTTCACAGTATATGACATCCATGTTCGGTCTTATACAGTTGAATAATTCCATAGTACTGAAAAGTTCGGTAGCATTTGCTCATGCGCTTCGAGACATCTATAGAATTAATCTTTCTTTTCTAATACCCAATAATTCAATAAAAATCCTCCTTTAATTACATTAATTAGAGATTTATTAATTCATTATATGCAAACTCATGATAGGAGTACGAATATGCTTAGAAATTAATTTACTCTCCTTTATTCCTCCTTTATCTTGAACAAAAATATATTTTCCACTGAAACCTCTCTTAAACACTTCTTAATTCAAGCAATTGCGTCAAATATATTTGTAATTTACGTCCTTCTACATTGTCATAACGGATGATGAATGAAATTGGTGAAATGATGCTCAAATGCGCCCGGGGTCCATGGAGCTTAGAGCTACCCGACATTCGTCTTTCAGAATAAGGGAAAACCTTATCCTAATCGAAATTCGAATTGCATCATCAACTTAACACTTTATAATTTTACTAGAAGCTAATACTCATGAAATATGTTATATCACAAAAATAAGAACATGAAGCAGTTTAATAATAACTCCGATATTAATGAAAATTGCACTTTCTTGACGGCAACATTGTTGCTCAAATTAGCTTTTGTAGGTTATCCACTTCTCTATTGTTTAAACGACAGAAACATCACTGTTAAAACTATTGCCAACTATATTTCTCAAGAAGACGACATTTTCGTAGAAACTGTGGAGCAACATAGGCATATAATAAATTTGCAAACAATCGGAAAAAATAATATGGGGTAGCGAAAACCGAATGTGTGTGTAGTTCCAAAGCGAAGGGTGGCTAAGAATTGTGTGGAATAATTTTGATAGCTCTGAGGGCAATATATTTTGAGAAAGAATTTTCAGCTGGAATTTGGATGGTTACACTTGAATATAGGTACCTCGATGTCAAGAGAATCATTAGTTCTGACGAAATGGCGGTATTGTAAACTATAACTGCAACGAAAATGTATGCAGCAATGTATAAGATTAAAGTATGAAGTGTAAATTTACATTTTAATTTTTTTTTCTTCGTCTCAACAAAATTTCTGGTAACATCTTTATCGACTGTTTACTTAATCGTACTCTGTAGCAAAATTCACGATAATTCCATTCGTGAAAATGACTTGGAAGTATTCTGCACAATCTAGGTTTCCTGATGTGCGTATGAGATAAAATAATTTTTATATCTTGTTCAAAGACAATATGGTATTTTTCTAATTACACGGATACTACTTAATTTAAACCTTGACAGTTAAGCACAGTTTAACGAAGCCGCAAACAATCCCAGTTTATCGCTTTAACTACGCGTTATAAAAGTGCTCTGTTGCTTATGTCTTCATTTAAGCTGGACTTGAAGCTTAAGCTTATACCGAAAGCTGGGTCCTATAGATATATAAAAAGCGTATTTAGCTAAACCATTTTATAAAGATAAATTTAACAACAAAACGTTTAGGAAGGTTCCAACAAAACAGCTATAATCTAGAAGAAATAATGACTATAAGTAATCTATGGAGGTATAAATCCCTCAGAATAATAGAAAATACGTCACTTTTAAGCAGATTGTGGGGGAGTGTACGACATGATTTATATTGTCACTCTTTTCACTACAGTACTGAATACTTCTGTAAAAATACATTTTAGAATAGACGGAGAGTGGTAATAAGAGAAAGAAAATAACTGTATAAAATTAGATTTCGACATAGAGTCGAGGGCAGAATTTTTTTTTTTTTTATCTACTTATTTATTTTTGTAATTAACGTTCTCCAACAATAAGACATCGGAGGATGAGTGAAATGGTGAAATTACGGTCAAATGAACCGAGGGTCCATAGAGCTTAAAATTATCCGATATTCATCTCTCAGGACAAGGGAATCTCCGGTAAAAGCCTTATCCAGACAACTCACCCTGACCAAGATTTGAACTCGGGACCTCTTGAACGTGAGGTAGAGATGCTACAGAGGGCGGGCGAGAGCAGAATGATGAATATGCTAATCAAAGTAAATGACAATAATGAGGATTTCGAGAGAAGACATATGCAAACAAGAAAGAAAAACGACAAAACTACGATTATTGTAAAGAAACCATATAAGAGGTTCTGGTACAAACTTAAAGTATCCGATATTTGTAATGTAACGAAATCGTTGAATGTACTATTTTCAAGAATTTAAAATAGGGCGGGAATCACAAAAGAAGGCTTAATCGTCTTTGACTGTCTGAAATAGCAACTATGAAAGATCCTGTTATAGTGTGATATTACGAGTTCACAAAGATGGAATTTGCGACGGATTGAAGAAAATATGTTACATTTGAAATTTGATCATGAAGAAGAATTAAAGCTGTGAAATTAAGATAAAACATAAATGTTTCACGAAGATTGGACTAAGAAAGAAACACAACTTAAACTGGTCCGGAGGAAGCAAATAAAAACGTATTAATTTTTAGAAGGTAAAGGGGATAGGGGAAACTGCTGGCGGTAGAAGCAGTCTCTAGAAGAGAAACAAGTCAAAAAGTACTGTTCATACGCAAAGATGAACGGAGAGGGAGGGATGTGAAGAGGACAGCGGTGAAAAGGCCGGAATGGTCATCCGTTTGAGGTGAATCACCTACTCCTGGCAGATATTTAAAATTGATTAAACGTATCAGTTTGATAAAAAAGTTTATATTTGGGTAATACATCATCCTGGCATTTACAATGTCCTTCTTACTGTGGACAATGTGATATATTTTTAATTTACTTAAGTGCTATAATTTCCAAAAGTTTAAACACTTCAGCATACATTATATAGGGGCGGATTTCTATGACCAAAAAATGGAAAACATCCAAGCATTTATGACCCTAAAATAGCTTAAATGTGACCTAAAAGGACGAATGACCTTTATAACTTAATGAATTTATTTATCATATTATATTAATTGATAATAAATAAACTTTAATTAACAATTAATAATTGTTCATGCATAATAATTTTAATCGTTTCTGCAGAAAAAGTCTTTTCTACTTCTTAATTCAGCACTTTGTGGAATCTGTAGTTTAAAGGTTCCTAAATTAGAGAAAAATAATTATTGTAACTTAAGAAAAGAATCATTAAGACAAATAAAATATTCTTAACTGGGGGTTAGTTTTCATCAGCAATATAATTACACTGAATGACAACGTGCATTTTTATGTTGTCAAATTGGAAGCCTCTTCAATTGTCAGAAAGAATGTTCTTATATCTGGAGAAAATACCTTCCACATCAGATGAGGTTATAGGAGCATACTTGAAGTCAGTTATTATATCTGGGAAATTCCGGTTCAGAATCCTCAAATTTTGGTTCAAGCCCACCTGTACGAACGTTTGCTCCTGCTAAAGCAACCTTCAAAAAACAAGTGAGCAACGCTGCTGGCAACTTTTATACAGACTTTAATGTTAGTTTATTTATTTCTAATGGCTGCTTACTACATTATAATAATCCCCAAAATATGGCCAAAATATAACTTTATCATAGAAATAAGCATAAATATGGCCAAAGATCTGAAAAAGTGAGAAATATGACTTTTAAGACCCAGTAAAAATTGCATAACTTTTATCAGAAGATATGCTTTTACTTTCTTGAAACTAAGATTATAGGTTGAGACAGGAATTTGGGACTATTCGTCGTTAATTTCTCTCCATCTTAATCCACACATTCGGGCGCAATTTGGTACGGGATTTTTATGTTTGAGATGGGATGCACGTTGACATTTCGAAGATCCACGTCGAGAAGCCAGAAATAACAAATTCGTTGTATTTTGATTTATTAATCATTGTGGTTAACTAAGAGTCATGAGATTCCTGGTTTTAAGGCGTGGTTCGGAATAAAGTTTCGGATAAGTCAAATTTTGTATCTATTTAATTGTATTATTTAGATTACATTTTACTTGAACTTCCTTACCCAGTCACTTCCAACATATCGATAAATTCTTACTTTGTTGTATTTAAACAGATTCAAACTATTATTTAAATGTGCTTGATCTTGCACCACTATTCATCACACTCACCATTTTAAAACATCTCTCTATACCAAGATTTATTGATTTTTCGTAACTATCGTTACTCCTCTCTTAATTTTGTGATTGGCCGATTTGATTCCACGTCACAACATTACGTCATACAATTATTACTACGGCCAATCACAAATTACATATATTTTTACATATTTAAATTAGTAAATATATTTATATAATCATTTTTTAATAAATCTATAAACTTTTCATACCTCCTCCAAACATAACCCAAAAATACTGTTACAAGGTTTTATTGCAAATATGACATGTCTACTAATCTGACCCTTACTAATAACTATGAAATTCTAATTTAATTAATTATAAACGTGCTAGATTTTGTATTAAACTTTAGCAATAGAAATTTAGCACTACGTCGCTCTGTCGTCATCCCTGGTCTGGGGGTTACATGTAGCCTCCGTTCCTGGATATCACCGGCTCAAACCCGGAGAGCATTCGGGCATGCCTTCCTTATGGAAGGAAGCAAAGTCGATGGTTCCAGGTAGTAGATTTTCGCCATGTGAAATAACCTCAAGTTTGATAAAGAGGTCTATAAGCAAAATTAATCGTTCCTTCACACCAAATATACAATTTGATGCCAATAACTACAGCAGTTAAAGAACGCAATAAATGAAAACTCAATTTCAATCTTCCTATGAAGCTCTGATTTCCACATTTCATTCATCTTAATCACTATTCAATGCTTCCGAATTTCATTTTGAAAAGTTTACATAGTTATTTGTTTATTTTAAATACTACAATAACTATATTAAATCGTAATGTTTTTCATAAATCATAGGATTTGAGCTTGTATCATTAAATATTTTTGCATGTGGACATTCCTTTAATGTATCTATGAAATCAGAAAATGGATAACAAATAAATACTTCGATAAGAAACTGATTTTTGTAGTATAACCATTTTGCGTGGACTAGGAATGAAGCATTTATAAATTAGATACAAATTCAGTTTGATTACTGTTTTTTTAATTAGATTTTCTTATGAGAGGGTTATCCAAATAAAATTGTGACAATTTTGGTTCTGTCACCCAGAGTTAAGTGCTGAAAAAGCGGAATATATATAATACTTATTTTGTATTGCAACCAAATAAGACACAGCTTTTTATCACAAAAATCGTCGAACTGGTAAACAATAGACTACAGAAAAATGCCATTCATTGGCTTAATCCCTTAAACAATTTTCGCAAAGCTCAAAATCACTGTATATAGGTATGATAAAGCTTGTAAATGCTACATAATATAGCTAGGATTATGCGCGTGCTGTGAGGAACATAAACCAGGGACCTCTCAATGCTGCGGCAGCTTGAACACCCGGAGTGAACTTACGTCAGGCAATTTACAACGTTCCTCGTAAGTTGTCAGGTCACACGCTGCACTTGACAGTGGGCGTTGATGACAAAATGAGCTTCAATGAGGTAAACGCCGGGACATTGAGCAGCAAGAAGTGAGGCAGCTATATATGTCCAATGAATGTGGTTTTACTGGGCAGGATGTACGGTCGATAAACTCGCAATAGACAACGTTAACCTAACATTTGCTCAGCAAAAGACCACTTTTACAAGCCTCTTCTGCTTTTGTTACATCTATAGCCCCATGCTTGAAGTAAATACAACCCCAAATGCACTACGCAAAGATACAAGAGAGAGAGAGAGAGAGAGAGAGAGAGAGAGAGAGAGAGAGAGAGAGAGAGAGAGAGAGAGAGAGAGAGAGAGAGAGAGAGAGAGAGAGAGAGACATTTACCGTCTAATTTATAGAAATTCAACTTCACCATGGTTGCCCGTCTACTATAAACACAAACCCCTAATTTCCTTATCTTACATGCAGATAAACATAATAGATCTTAGGGGGACAGATACGATATCCAAATATTTGTAATGTTTTTTCATTTTTAATACAATTTATTTCTATATAAAAATTATGGTTGCAGGCGTTGGTTATAGGTATATATTAGACATTCCTACATTATGCATGCAGAAATATACTTAAGACTTGATTGATTCAACAAAAATTAGTTTTTTAACGTAACATATACATTAATTAAGAACGGAAAGCCGTGGTGACAAAATATTTGTCTTATAACGAGGTTTAAAAAAAATAGCTGTCAGAAACAATGTCGATTCGGAATACTCGGAAACATTCACTGACGCTACGTTCATAGTATACGCTTTGTAAAGGTAGAGTCAGACTGAAACGTTCAATGATTTGATTCCCGGCTATGGCATTGAAGTTTTCAGTCTGAATCTACCTTTCTCTATTTTGGCCTTCACACATTTATTTATTTATTTTTTTATTTATTTATTCATTCATTTGTTCATTTATTTACTTATTTATTTACATATTAATTCATTCACTCATTCATTCATTTATTTATGTGGATATTTACTGCTCTTACTCAAAGTATGAACCCGAAGACAACTGCTACACGTGAAATGATTTACGTTGACCTCTATTCAATCTGAAAACTTTCTATCCTACTAATGAATTGTCGTTTAAATACAGATAAAATATAATTAATGACCATTATTTACTCAAAATTATGTCTAATATCATCAGTGTAAACGTTGAACGTTATTTTAATTTTCCCTTAAGTATAAAACACAAAAAGTGGTTTCGTTTGGAACAGTGGTAACCAAATATCAAAAACCTCCTCCATTATTATACGGAATATCATTAGAGTCTTAAGTATTTTAGTGTCTCTCAGTGTACCCTACTCAATTTTCAGAGGAAACAGAACATGATTAAAAATAAAATATTATTATTTTATCTGAAACTGAAAATATTATTTCTTAACTGTTTAAATGAAAATTCATGACAAAAATCACCCCAAATTTAAGGGCATAGAACAAGCAAACTGGTTAATAGCTTATTAAAACTTTTAGGGGAGAAAAGCCCTATCCTAACCATGTTAAATTTGTTAAATACGTGACCCGTTATCCGAGAAACTATTTTAAGTACTATGTTTATAGTACGTTCTGAAATGATATACATTTATCCTATAAGTTCCTTCGGTATTTATCTGACTTTATGTTTATGAATTATGCTATTCAGACACACAGGAACATTTTCCAAAAATGCTATATTTGGGTTCAGGGTGTCGTAAAATGTGTACTTCCAGTGAAATATCTGTATCAAATTTTTGGGTGAAATACAGTACTATCTCTATTTACTATAGGTAAGCAGCAGGAAAAGTTAAACAGGCTTAAATATAAGTATTAGGTCAACAACAATAATAAGTAGTTATGAATGTAAAGAAGAAATTGCAAATATTGCATAAAAAGCTAACATGTCATTTCTTTTTGGCAATTTTACATTTATTTCCCCCTTAAAAGCGTTCATTTTAGGGCTAAATAAAACAGAAGTATTAGCTAACTTAGAGATGTGAACCATGTAGTTAAAATTCTACGAAAGCTTTCTTATGTATTTAGGCAATGTATCGTTAAAATTTGGGGACAGAGTAAACGTTCTCAATTTGTTTGGTTTTTGCCAGTTTGTCAGGCGTATATCATGAACTTGCATGCTGTACATTCGTCTTTTTCGATAACAACAGTTTTAAAGCCACAAATTGATATTTTATCGTTAGCAAAGTACCATGTGGAACTACAAACTTCAATTTTTGCAGTTATTTTTAGTATTTCAAAATGCTATTTGTGCCACAGTTTATTACCTATTAGCTTGCACATTTTAAGATATACGTATTAAAATTAATTGGTATTTGGTTAAAATATTAATATCTCAGTTAAATTTAATTAATTTATGACTAACTTATGTTGTAACTTCTTAAAAGAAATCAATAACATCTCACAAAAATTATCTTACACTACGCCAATTAAAAATAAATGTATCTACTAATCTGAAAGCAAAAACTGGTTGAGACATGACAAGCTGTAGAGTTGTAAGAGTATTTTGTAGCACCATATCAAAACACGATAAATAATGAATAAAATGGCGACATATTGACGGTTTGTGATCATTATTTAGGTTTTTTTGTGGATTATATGTTTCGATGCTGCGAGTATATAGCAAAAATATTCAGTCAACACTGTTTCCGTGGTCGAGTAGTCAGTGTGCTAACTCCTAACTCGGAGGTACCGCATTACATTCTCGGTTCAGCTTGTTGACTATTTCTTTAATTTAGGATTTTTCTTTAAAATTGTGAATGCGGGGGTGAAAATAGGTAAAATTGCCAAAAGTATGCAATATTCTATTCAAACAGCTAAAATAGTGAAATCCCATCAGATATTCCAATCAAATCATTGAATAAAGCCATAGCAGCTAAAAGGAAATATTTGAAATGAACCCTTATAAGGTCCAAGCAATCAGAACAAACCCATCGATTTTTTATTTTATTTTTATAGATACTCTGCCCTAGGCAAAGGATATGAGAATGGTGCAATTAATTGTTACTATTATATGTTTGAATTAGTAATGCAACACAGGATAGCCCGCCTCGGTAGCAACACAGGATAGCCCGCCTCGGTAGCGTAGATGTCTGCCTCACGTCCAAGAGGTCCCGAGTTCGAATCTTGGTCAGGGTGAGTTACCTGGATAAGGGTTTTCCGGGGTTTTTCCTTATCCTGAAAGGCGAATGTCAGGTAGCTCTAAGCTCCATGGACCCCGGACTCGTTTGAGCATCATTCCACCCATTTCATTCATCGTCCGATATGACTTAACGTTGGAGGACGTAAATTAAAAAAAATAATAAACACACACAGGATAAGAGAGAGAGTAAGTGTGTCCGCGGAGATGATAACATTTACTATAAACAAAGTAGAAATTCCGAGCCAGGATAAGAGATTCTCCACCCCTTGAAAGATTTGATCGCAACTTTCATGTTTAGTACATGGTTGTTCCAATAAAATGACCAACAGGAACACCTTCTAAGAAGTCAAATTCATGAAGTTAAGTGAATCACTCGGTAGTTTGTGGGTGAAAGAATGAACACATTATTCGGTTGCTAATATGTCAGTTTTGGTTACATTGTACCCACCAGACGTGCCGCAGCACAGAATGAAAACGTCGCCTCTTTGTAGGATTAATAGTTTTATTCCCGCCAAGCCAAGTGGAATTCTTCACAACAAGCGAGAAAACTGGTTAAGCCCGGTCGCATTATGTACATCCAGTTTAGACTAACCCCTTCCTTAGACGTTTAAAATAATATTCCGACAAATGGCCTGGGATACATAATTTCTTTTGACACCTGTATTCTGCTGCGGCAACTGGGGTGCACCACTTTTTATCACAGTTATTATCATCATCCCGGGTGTCTCTTTAAAAAGGTAACGAGGCATAGGTTTTGTATATGTTGTTTCGTGCGTGAGGTGCAAGTCAAATATGGCGTGGTCCAGGCCATGAGGATGTGAAAAGGATCAAACAGAAAATTGAGCCTAGCAGTGATGAAGTTTCCGATCTCCTTTCTGTATCCACCATGTTATTATATTTCATACACAGGTAAGACAAGATCCCGTCTCCTACGCCAAACGGGACACGAGAACCCTGCATTAGGTTCTGCACGTCCATGTTTTACACCTTGTTAGGCCAGTCATACCCTTGACACAAAAGAAATCCTAACCCACCTTTGTTGCCTCCTGCTATCATATCAGATCATCTTCCTTACAAGCGTTAGGCCGTTTACTGGTCTTTTCCAGTTGTATTCCTTAATGAACTCGGGACCAAAAATTGCCTACCTGGCAAAATCAAATTCCTGCCATATTAAGGTTTGAGCTGAAAAATGACTCAGTAGGATAATTGCCTTTATATTTAACAGCCGTCAAGCTTATAATAATTCAGACCTACGGGAGATTATCAGCAGCTTCGTGCCCTTAAAAATCATCATGATGAAGAATGGATCAGTCTCAGGGTTAGTAATTCATCACTCAGTTGCTTATGGACGATAAATTGATAGCCTGCAAATGGACCGTGAAAGGAGAACCCAGGCTTTAGTTTCCAACCCATTTGGTCCTACTTCTACACTTTAAGAAAATATAATTTTTGTGTTAATTACATTTTGTCTCGCTTAAACACGACAAGGTTATGAAGATCAACTAAGGAAATTGTCATTTATTACAATACTATTTTTCACAAAATTTTGATACTAGGTAGAAAATAAAGAATACGATTTGTTTCAGTGACTAGAAAATCATTCGCAAATGTTTGTTACATTGGTGACTGCAACAACACCAGAGAACAGTTGCACCTGGTATGGCTGTTGAGTGTAATAATATGGTTATCAGCATGCTGCAGTTCATTTCTCTACGACCTTCTGTAAAGCATTTTCATTTACCATATTTAAATCCAGAGAAATTAGATAATTCATGAACGCAAGAGAAAGTAATTTGGAAACAAAACAACATACCGTGTAACAATCATAAAAGCATATTCAAATTTGGACTAATCTTTTTCAGCGTAATTTATTAGTGCCAGAGTCCAAAGTTTTTCTGCTTCAAATTGATCAAATGGTGCAGATTTGTGTATAATAAGTTTAATATCTCAGTATAAGTACCACATTTAGGATGCTTATATTATTTTCCCGTAGTGATAATGTAATTACATAACTTTGTGACCTGGTTGGCTGAAAATGCAGTTTTTTTTTATAAAAGGATGAGGGAGGCTTTTTAGAATTTCAGGATACCCTAAGATAACAACGGCTGAGATAAATTTTGGAGGATAGGAAATCTTTTATGGTTTGTATCAGGTTTTATAATCCCACCCATTGGGTGCAGATTCTAAGCCTCGTGTATAGGAAATATGCCCACTCAGCATCGTGAGGAAATTGAGGAGCTTACGATAGGTAAGCAGCCCTGGTCTTAAAATCCAACAATCCGGCTGGGGATGCGGAGATGCTGACCACATCTCCTCCCCGTATCGGTGGGATGATAGCCCACCTCCGCCTTGCGTATGTGGACGTGAGGCCGGCAGTTGGGTTGGCAGGTCCTGGCCATAAATAGGCTGCAGCACGCTGGGTTATGTTTATGTTATGTTATCATGTTCTATACCATAATTGCCCAGTATTTTGACCAGGTAAATTAAAGTATTAAGGGCTACTGAATTGCGTACTAAAACTATGGGAAATTGTAACGTAGCATATAAAAATTGCTTTCTGAGGCGTACAGCCTAAGCGTACAAAGTTATGCCCATATGGATCACACAGTAAAGCCCTACAAATAAGAGATTGAGAACAAAGAAATGTTATGCCATTTAGTAGCTTGGAGTTTTGCTTGGACTTAAAGCATAAGTGCCTAAACGTTTGGCTATATTGCTGCAAATTTCTATCTAGGTGATTAAAAGTATTAGTTAAGGGGTAGCTTTGAAGTCTGAGAGAAAGTATACATTTGTCCTTCAGGCCCTATAATTCAATTAATCAAGTTTGTGACTGAATTAGCCCAGTGGGTTAGGTTTAGATATAAGGTTACAAGATAAGAGATAAGAGAATTTCTGAAAGAAACACAATTTAGGAAAATTTCCTGAGTAATCGCGTTTTATTTGAAGTTGAGCTCACAATTCACGTAATATTTGCTAATATATTTCTTTATGGTAGTTTTAATAATTTTTATCCCTCAGAAACATCAGTGCTGATATTATAAATTGGAAACCCTAAAGCTTCTGTGCATTCCAGACATACCAAAATAGAAAAATATGGACTTTATCCTGTAGTTATCCAAGCATTTGTTACTATCGCAATTAATTCTCTAAGCATTTCTAATTGGATGTTACTCTTTTGTAGGAGAATCAAAACTAGGAACATTATATTACTTCTGTTTCCAAACACGTGTACGAAATAATAAAAAGGCGGTAGCTGTGGAAACTAAGAGCAAAGGCAGAGGAAATAAAACTAAATTATGAGGTAATTCCGCAAGATGGAAGTACAAATTAAATAAGAACAGCAGTTGTTGCGAAAAAACCCTAAAAGTGGGGACAAACGAGGCGTAAACAGCAGATGTGAGGTATGCAGGACGGAAGCAAAAGAATGGCATGCGGGGAGAAAAAAAATGAGCAGACATTTTAAGAATGGGTAGAGGGAATAAAGTTAGTGAGATAAGTAGAGACAGGCAAGACAGGGTTGGTGAAGTGTCTACGTACGTAGGTAAACGTAAATAATGCGTAATTGTAGGCGCTTTGTAACTGTCACCTGCTAGCAGTTTGTCTGGATGCTACCGAGTTATTAGCTCTTCCCATGGTACAGTGTAAGATAGTGGGACATGTGTAACGACTTGATCTGTTACATGTCTGTCAATTAAAGGCTGACGACGAGGACAGATTTCGGAAGCTTTCAAGGCAAGTGGTTCAACACGCTTCTTGCATCTCACTACACGTTGAAAATGTCGTCTCTGCGCAACGAGAATTCCGTCCAATTATTGGGCTCAGGCAACACAAAGGGATGACGATCGCACAAGATGCTGCGAAAACGACGGCTGGACATTCATGCAACATAGTATCAACAGATGTTGCTGGAAATAATTTAGAGACGTAAGTAAGTACACTTCAGATCGAAACTTCAAAGCCCTTTACTGACATATTCTCATTTTTCTTACCACTTACCGACAGAAGTTAGAAACATTATTTTATCCATTCATGCGCTCTGAGCTACCATTAAAGAGAACATTTTCGTTATATTTGTTCTAAAAATGGTTCAAAGATTTTGATTACAATATCAAATGTTTAAGGTAATTGCACGTATAATAAAATGCACAATTAAATTGTTCTATGAGTACCATCTGAAGCGTTATTCATTCTATATGAATGTTGTGTGACACTGTTGCTGTTTTGCAGTGTTTAACGTCCGCTTTTTCATCTCAGGTGTTGACACTGAAGACACATAAAATAAAGATGAGCACCGGATTGCGGGGGAAACTGGAGATCCCGGAGAAAACCCGCTCCATCACCGTGTTGTGCATCAGAAGTCTCACATGCGGTCGCCTGGGATCGAACCCGGGCCGCCTTGGTGAGAGTCAAGGATCTAACTGCTAGGCCACGGCACGGCCTCATTGTATAATACTGTATAAGTAGGAAACCGCAAGAGATTAGAAAAAATGTACAACAGCAAAACTTTGAGTTCATTAAAATAATCAAGATATGTTAATTTTTACATTCTCTAGGAGCTACATGTAATACCTCTTCCTATTCTTTAACTTCCCTATTTGTACTACTGTCATGGTGTTAGGGGATTCTTATTTCTCTGTCTCTTTTAAGGTCAAGACTAAGGAACCGAAGCTTTGGTTCCGATATAGAACCAGGATAGCTGATCAGCCCAATAACTATTGTGAAGTTGAAGGAAGCGGATTATATATGAGGGTGAAATGAATGATAGGAAAGATGATGGAGCAATTCATGGAATTCTGACGGGGGAAACCGGAAAACCTGGAGGAAACCCGTCCCATCGCCATGTTGTCCACCACAAATCTCACTTTGCGGTACACATAATACATAAATGGAAATATTATATTATACTGAAAACTTCAATGTTAAGATTTCACTGAAATACATATTTTGAGGTCCCACGAATTCCCAGAAGTACTTTTTTTAAAGTTCTACATGTGTCTGTATACAGCATAACTAAAAAAGAAACGTGTGATATATATCAAACTTGACCGCTTGCTCAATGATAGTTTCACTTTTAAAGGGTAGATAGGTACAGATACCGCAACATTTGCAGGACTGGAAGACTGTTGGTTAGATCAGTCAGATGTTCTACCAATGTTTCACATTCCTTACGTAATTATTACTGAATGTTTGTCCTTCTTTGTTAACCTCAGCTGTAAAATTACAATAAGGGGTAGAGTGGGGGGAGGAATTCACAATTCAAATACTCTACATTACTGTAAAATAATTTCATGAACAGCGGGGGGTATAATTTTAAGAGCTAAGGTGCAACGTCAGCCTGCATCAACAAGAAAATATACAAAAAAACATATAACACATCAACATCAGTCACTGATTTTATTTCCAAATTTGAGAAAGCTCTGGGTTTAAGTCACAGATTGAAAATCTGTTATGGGTAGTTTTTGTCTATTTTACGAGACAAATGTCCCTCGCTGTATGTCTATTAGATGCAGTGGAGTTATATCAAAAGAAAAAAGGTCAGTATTAATATGCAAACTTAGCAATTTGTATCTTATTGGAAACGTGAGCACTGCATAGAAATACACTGTTTTAACCGAAACCTAAACCTTCTACTTGGAAGTCAAGATTAATAAACATTGACTTGTTATAGGTTATTTCCTATAGATCTGTCAAACCTGCACATATTTAGTGCCCTAAGTTCATTTATTTCTTGACCTCAATGTGGTGACGTACACTGAGCAACAATTTCAATAAGAGCCAATAACAATAATAATAAATCGATGGCAAGGACATTATAAACTCTAGTTTAAGTAGCTGACAGATCATTTAAATAATTTCTTTTCAACTTTTTGGCCTGTCATTTTCGGATTTAGTTTTCAACACCTAATAATTTATATATAACATTAAAAATTCATGATAATCACTTTTGCAAAATAAGTTGGTTCAAAATAGCATTACTCCTTGTATAAATTATGATCTTTCATGGTTTTTATTTATGTATAAGTTCTTTTCTGAACGGCCCTTCTGTTTGGATTTACAGCAAGAGTTCGGCTGCGTGCTGAGGCAAGATTTATGGGACTGCTCAACCAAATACACCTGTACTTTCAAGGCTTCTTGCATGACTAGAGTAATAATTAGTATCGCAAATGTGAAATGCTGGAAATTAAAGTTAGGTCTTCGAAACGTCGTGCTCATTTTAGTACAGGAAACGACACACACACACAACTAATATTATGACGTTTATGATCCTTTAAGGCAATATTAATCTATGAATACTCTGTCATATTGAGGTTTTCGTTAGGCTTTGCTCATCTCCTGTACGTATATTACGTTTAAGTGGTGCTACAATACAAAAGGTGTTTGATATCCTCAGTGGTGAATGGTGGTTTTATTTACATTTATATTTTAAAGAGCTGCTTACCTTCCTAGTATTTCATAACAATATTCGGCATACATATTATAAACAGAGATACGTTTTTTCTGTGGGAGAGGGTATGTGTATTTAGGGTAATTTTTATAATTATTTCACCACTCAAAATCAAAGTCCTTCTGAAGAACAACGGCTATAAAACATCTTACAAATTAATTTTTAAAAATCACTACAGATTTAAAATAATACGTGCAACGCTCTTGAACTTGAATATGAACAACTGCAGTTATAAAAGGACATGTTTGAGAAGGCCTCGACCTTTAATTGAAAATTTACTGAGAGGAATGGCACCGGCGACTAGCAATTTTTATTAACATATTTATATGTGCATATATATTCTTTTTACCATTTTGTTTATTATTTCCGTTTATTTACTGCTGTAAACACATGCACTATACGCATAAACACCCATGCCCAATACGGGACTCGAAGGCACGACACTCTACGTGGTGGACACTAGAGATCCGAGGGATGTTCAATAAAGAATGATCACATAAGTTTTCTGTTTTTTGTTTTGACAACGTACCTTTACTCATCTTCATAATTTTGATGGTCCTTCTCAAAATAGTTTTCCATGAAGCCATGCACTTGTACCAGCGTTTCTGTCAGTTTTCAAAGACATGCTGGAAACAATTTTGAGAGATCCTTCAAAATCGCCTCCGCAGCCTTCACCAATGCTTCTGAAGATGGATAATGCCTCCCACGAAGGCGTTTCTTTAAGTTACGGAATAGAAAAAGTCGCATAGTGCTAAATCCGGACTATAGGGAGGGTGAGGGATGTACTTCAAGTTGATTTTTGCAAGATATTCAGCAACAACATTGGCAATATGCGGCCGCACATTATCGTGGTGCAGCATCCAGCCTGCTTCACGGAAATGTGGTCTTTTGCGCCTGATATGGACTTGCAATGTTTTCAGGACATCCGTAGTACTGTCCAGTTACTGATGTGTGTGCAGTTACAACATGCCGATAAACCATTCCATGAATATCAAAGAATGAGATGACCATAACTTTCTCAGCAGAAGCAACCAGTTTTGCTTTTTGGGGGGTTGGTGATGAAGGAGATTTCTACACTGAGCTTTGCTGTTTGCTCTCAGGATCAAAATGATGTAGCCAAATTTCATTAGCAGTGATTATGACTGAAAGAAACTCCTGATCTTCCTCTAACACCAACTTTAACTGCATGTTACCTCCATTGCAGCGGTAGACGATACTGAACATATCTGAACTTGCCTGGTTCTCACAAGCAGGAACCAGGAGTACCAACAATGACACTACTACGGCGTGTTTGTTTCACATTAAGCCAACAGAATAAAATAAGATTGAATTTTAGTGCGAAAAATTATGACCGTAAAAATATGATCAATCTTTACTGAACAGCCCTCGTATATATACAAACGACCATGGCTAGGTCGCTGGTTCATTCCCAATCGAACGGTGCTTACTTTCTTACCACAGTTTCCGTTCTATTATTTCACTTCATTTTGTTTCCTTATCATCTTTCATATGACTTTCGGACTCGCAGTGTGTGGCTGTGTGGGATAAGCGACACAGTTACTTGCGTATTGTAAATGTTGTTGGCGCTAGCTGGCGTTCTGTGGTCGGTGTCCTCAGAAGAGTCGAGAGTTTGTGGCTACGCAGCGGATCCTGGCGCCGAAATGAAGAAGGCTATTTCCGTGCTTCTTTTTCTGAGACCCTGTTCTCTCACTTCAACCCTTCTTCCTAGGGGTGTTAGTCGCAATAGATCTGATGTTCCCATTCGTTTTCTAAGCCTTTGAGTAAAATATACTTTTGTTACAAAATAGAATGTCCTTGCAAATTGTCAGTTAAACCAATTAAAAACAAACAATTGAATGTGTTCATAACAATTGGATACTGTTGTCAAAATAGTTTAATAACCCTGATAAAAGGTTGTCTTGCTTTATTTCCATTATGCTACTGGTTCAATAGTCCTGCACCGTTGGGCAGGGGGCTTTGGTTTCCTGTGCCCCTGCGGAGTGCAGATTTTAAGTTTCTGGTACAGGACCGGTGCCCACTCAGCATCGAGAGGAAATTGAGGAGCTACGCTAGTTAGAGGACCCTGGCCTACAAAGCCAACTTTCCGGCTGGAGGGTGCCGAGATGCTGACTACATCTCCTCCCCGCAACGGTTGGATTATCGTCAACCGCTGTCTTGGGTATGTGAGCCTGAGGCCGGCAGTCTCAGGCAGGCAGGTAGACAGGCAGTCAGGCTCAGACATACTTTGGGCTATTACGCCATGGGTTACGTTACTGGTTTAATAAAATTCATTAGCCTGGTCTGCTGAATTATACAAGGACACAAAATTGTTAACATTAAAAATGGCTAAATCGGATGTCAAAAGGTAAAAGTGAAATGTAGGAGAGCCATTTAGTGCATGATAAACTGAAGCATGCGAAAAGGACAAAACGTGTGCAATGAATTTGAGCAACCGATAATCAAGTGGCAAAAGATCTCCCTACTTACACAATAAATTATTTACATATTTTACTCTCTCTTTAGCGGTGTCCGTTCTCTTCTTTCTTACTCCCTCCACTTCACATGAATATCCTAGGTCAGTAAGGCAAGGGACGGGAGGTCTGTGGTTAAAATCCCGGCAGGAGGTCCTGCCTGAATGAGGGTTTTCTGGGATTTTCCCAGTACTGGTAAGTGGTAAAAAACGGCATGGCAAACTAAAGAAATAAATTTGCATTTTGAGAACAGGAAATAAGTAACATAGCTGATCATAACTAGAGTAAAAGTTTGGATTCAAATATTACAAAACTATTATCAGTGGATTTACCTTAAGAACACATTCTACATAACGTGCACTAAATACTGTTAAAAGAGTCCTCACTTCCTCTCCAGGAAACGGAGAGATAGCTTCTGGAAACGAAAATAATGCATCTATATGACCTTGGATGGTAAAAGCAGCGCAGTAAATTATGTTGAAAAATTTAAAAAAAGAAACTCTATTTATTCCTTCTTCCAGATCGTCTCTAGTATCTGACTGGGTATGTGAAGTCCTTAGAAGGGCCGTGAACTCTGCGTATCGCATGGAACTGTTTTTATCGAATCCAACACAGTTTTGCAGCCAATCGTAAATTTCGTTATATAAAATTTTTGCAATATAAGGAGTTATATATGTGCAGCAATACTTTGTCGCATAGCCAAGAAAAATAGGAGCGTAGCCATTTTTGTTACTGAAGGATTGTTTATGCTACGGCAAAATGTAAAAGAGAATATTTTTAGTCTACATCTGGGCAAACTTAGAAACATTTTATTGAAAAAATATTAATATTTTAGTTATATATGATTCCATTATAAAGATGTCCATTAAATTCTAATAACACGTGTTTTAGTCATCATCTTAGAAATATGAGTTCTTATTATACCTACATTTTTTCTACAAGAGACAAAACATTTTTTGATATTTACTTCACAAATATCCCTCAACATTTATAGAAGTTAAAGCCTTTGGTTGATCTTCTTTGTACGCTGATTCTGCAAAAAGTTTTTCAGTTTTTATGATAAAGGCTCTGAAATGTACGTAGGTATCTAAAAGCATAAGCATGCATCTACGGAACCTGAAAGAACCATAATTAGATCTCTAAATATAACAGTTTAGAAGAATATTTTAATCTCTAGCTCTCTAAACACTGATGCAGTTCTCAAAAAAAAACTTAAATGTTCTTTTAAATATATTTCACTTATGTTGTACTGCTTTTGTTGTACAACTGAAAATAAAAACAAATGATAGGCAATTTGAAATTTACCTAAACGTTGACTTACAATTAATTAGAAACAAGGATATGCTCTTAATAATACATATGAAACGTCAATTTAGGATGAATATTAACATTTTATAAATGGTATATGAATTCGAAATAATTTTTCAGTACAAGCGGCAGGGCTATAAATCAATATCACTTATATTAAAAATGCATGTAAAATGCAAAGCAGCGTGCAATTTTCTGAAAAGGGAATCTAATGTTCCCAAAATTATATTTAAATTGCATATTCAACCAGATGCGTTTAAAAGCATTTCTCTGATATTGTGAAACATGACTATAAAACAAACAAATACAATACCAGTTTGGTGTATTAGCTACCAATTGTTTCTACCATAATGTAAGTTTTAGATGGCAAACTATAACTGAAGATATTGCTTTTCAAGTTGTAAACAAATTGAAAACTCTTCCAGTCGCTGAAACAGTGTAACTCAAAATCAAACGTCGGGTAAATTCCGAAATAAGCATTTAAGTTCAAATATGTTCCAACGCTTAAGATTTTCAAAAAAGTGCTCTACACCCAACTATCCTTTACATGCAATATTTTTGGAAAATGCTTATTTTTCTTAAAATTGTCTCAGCAATTTTGACTAAACACCCCATGTTTAAGATATATACATTAAACATAAAATTTATGTGTTAAATTTCTGGGAATGGCCTGTCTAGTCCACCTTTTTCGGAAGAAGTGTAGTAAAAGTTTTGAGATAGACAAAAACTTGAACACAACATTTAACACAAAACTCTTTTAAACGCAATTTATTTATATTTTTTCTGCATCAGGCGTTTATGAGGTATCCGTTACAGTGCTTTCAATTATTTTATATTTAGTAATTTAAAAAAATATTTCGCTGTCTCTTTATTTCTCGCAATAAAAAGCGTATGGGATTTAAACGCTACACATGGTGCTTTTAAATGTACTTATCTACATCAAATGAAGCAGTTTGTAGAAGCTGTATAAAAATGATAATGAACGAGGAAATTCATGCGATATTGCATATCAGATTGTTATAATTCGTTTCAACTTTCCAGCTTTAAGTTTACGCACTACTCGAAATATCTATGGGGAAACCCACAATTCTTATCTACTCGTTATCTATTTGCATTTTCAGCACATCTTAGGGAGTAAAAATTACAAATAGATCGCGATTCTTGAAGACTTATAACATTTTTTTCAATAAAATAGGAGAGAATTAGTTAAGTTGATATGCAATTTGCAAGTTGATTTGGCTGCTCTTGCAAGCTTGGTTCTCATTTCAGTATCTTTGGTTATTGAAAATGTTTCACGTCATGGAATTTTGACACTGTGAGTGAAGAATTTCAATTGAGGTTTCGGAGAAGTTACCAGTGAAATCTAAAGAATACAGTTTTTGCGTACTTACAAAGGAACTATCACTTTACTACACCACTACTCATCTGAAAATTTGAAGGTATAATGTCTGCTGCGCATAAACCACGTGCACCAAAAGCTTACTGCGGAGTAGAACCGCAATAGCCAAAACTGAAGTCTGGAAAGTGTCACATGTAACCATTTGCAAGTAGCTGCTGGATATCCCTCGTCATCTCAGTCCCGAGTGTGGGGGACGGCGCTCCTTATGTATGACATGTGTAGACCGCTGCAGCCAGGGATAAGCAATCCCTCCCGTACAATGTTATCTATGGCTATATGTTTCTACGTATTCTGGACTCATTTTCGAGTACATACTTTGGGCTATACTACTCACCCGACTTTGGTACACAGGTCCCACCATAGAGCAAAGATGATGCCATTAAACTCTCAAGCGCGTACAGGAATGGGCATAGTAATAGTTCCCTAGTTAGATTAGCTTTTTGATCATGGCTTAACCAAACGAGCTGGTGCCGTGGGAACGTGTGGGTCTTGAATCCAAGGAGATCCCGGGTGCAATCCTGGAAGATGAACAACCTAACCGAAGGTATTTTTAGGTTTCCCTAGGAAAATTCTCAATTAGATAATTTCATTCACACATTTTTCTGTCGCCCTTTTCGTCACTACAAGCTGTATATGTTATGATCCAAAGTTTGTTTCCTTCTCGACAGACTGCTGGCACAACGTAATGGCTACTAAGTCCTTACAGGTGTATACTTTATTCTTAATTAAAAGTGAGGTGAATGCTTTATAAATGTTTTATGGAAAACCATAATGAAGAATAAACAAAGAGTGTCAGGTTCGCAGTATGAATCCCGCCAAGATCGTAATTTCTCTCCATGTTTCCCATAAGCATAAAACGCCAGAGAGTTATTTCATACTTAGCGTTAGAACGTGTCATTTACATATTCACTTTATTTTATGTACCGCCAGTGTCCATGCCTTTGGTAACCCACGCTGTAAAAATGGGGAATATAGATAATAATTGATAGATTTTAAGAAGGAAGCTTTAAAAATTAACCTCTGTACTCTAAATGAATCTTTCCTGTAATAATCCAATGTTTAATATTAATAATATATCGAAATACTCGAGTGATATTAATATTAAATTTAAACAGCTTTTCTATCAACATTAGATAAAGCTATGGGATAAATCTGAATTAAAGTGGCTAAAATGTGATGGACTTAGCATTTTCAATCGACATTTTCTAAAACAATTCACGGGAACCTAACTAAAAATTATGTAACCCGTTTTAGCGGCTTAAAACGTTACGTTTTAATGACTAAACTTTGTGACATCAAATTGAATAGGAATACACAAAAAAAAAAAAAAAACCTTCATATAGGCAACCGTATTTAGAAAACACACCTAGATGGCGCAAATTACTTCTGGCTAGCGGGTGTTCCTTTTAATGAACTTGTAAGTAAGGGTTAAACAGTAGTGGGTACGTTCCATATGTCAAACAGCTGTGATGGCAGGTGCAGGTTTGTGCCATATAGGTTAGGCACAGGAAATGTGGTTAAAATGTATTACAGATTAATTGCAAATGAGACTTTTCCAAAGTTATTAAAACAAGGAATGAAAAACATTATCATTACATACATGCCAGAAGTCAGTTTCTGTATATGCGGGGTGAAATACAGGTAAAAACAGAGTATCAACAATAGTACTGCAGGAAAAGTAATTATAATTATAGCAATGTTGTTAAATATTTATATTACAGAAGAGTTGCTTTCCAAAACCGATCAGAAATTAGTTTTCAGTGTGCAAAACTTAAAGGTTACTAGTGAAAACAGATCAAAGCAGGGCTGTGTATGTATGTCGTCTCTCTGTATATCTCTCTGTTCTCTCTCTCTCTCTCTCTCTCTCTCTCTCTCTCTCTCTCTCTCTCTCTCTCGAGCCCAAACAAAATACAGATATGTTTCTAAAATTATGCTTTTTGAGTTTGACAACCACATACGTATATTTATGTTTACATTTCAGTAAAAACTTAAGTCGGAATAAGGGAATAAGGGAACAAGGAAACTATCACTATATTCACACTAGTACATTAATACATACACTCGCTTTAGAGTTTGATGGTATCATCTGTACTCTATGTGAGGTCTGTGTGCCAGGAATCTGCTGCGGAGTAGAACCGCAAAGCCCAAAACTGAAACCTGAAAAGTTCCGCATGCTAGCACTTGCAAGTAGCTGCTGGACATCCCTCGTGAGTGAGCTATGTGCCGGCGCTCCTTATGTACGCTAAGTGTATACCGCTGCCCACGGGGGTAAGGAATCCCTCCCGGACAATGCTGTGTTATAATGCCTATATGTTCCTGGTTATTCAGGACTCAATTTTCGAGTACTTCCAGCTACAGTGCTCACCTGATCTTTAGCACAAAGGCAAAGCTGATGCCATCAAACTCTCAAGCGAATACAGGTTTGAGCATAGTGATAGTTCCCTTGTAATTGGTAATGAAAGTAAGGACGTTCACATTTTAGTTACTGGCTTATATAATATATACATGATTTATTCTTTTACCAACATTAATGTAAATCAAAATAACCATGAAGACCTTTCGTCTTATACCAGTAGGAAATATAATTTTCATGCTGAAGCTATTAGTATCGGAACAATTATAGGGATTCTTATTTTTCTGGGGTACATGTCTTGAATAAATTACGAAGAGTCATAAAGGCCAAACAAAAAGGCATTAAAAAGAGACAAAAGTCCTGTCTACGAATTTCACAATCCTATGTATTGAAGGAAAAAATAGTCTCAGAATACGTTTAGTTTTCTTCTAAATCCACTGGTTTACACCATGAAAGTCGTGTAACAAATTATACGAACACTTTCCAAAATCAGATTTTTCTTTAGTTGTACATAATATGTTTTGGAACGAACACCTGGGACACTATGATCTTTATACGTAAAACACGGCTTTTCCGGCTCGTTACATTTATAAGCACACTGGAAGAAAGCGGTCAAAAACCCTTCTCTTTCAACGCAGCGCCGTTAATCAACCTAGCTGAGGTCTTGGCGCGCGGGTCACGTTGGAACCCAGACCTAAAGCTGCATGACTGTGCAAAGGAGTGGCATCACAATTAAATCGGATGAGTATACGCTCTTTGCCTTGCCTCTGAATATGCAAACTATAAAATAGTACTGATTAAAACATAATCTTCTTTATCGCTGAGATGCCGCCTTAAAGAATAAGCCTATGATCTTGGTATTTTGGAAATGGACAGCTGTTAACCGTCATAAAATATACCTTAAATTTGGTCACTTCCCTGCTTTGTCCAAGAAATAAGGTGTTTAGAATTATATACATATACATACCTCAGGTATTTAGGAAGTATTAGCGTAAAAAACATTCAGGTGTTTGATGTAAGGACCTACAAAATTAAATTCCGTCTTGAAAGACTAAGACATGGTAGGTAATACTGAAGTAAAGTCTGTCTAGTCAATGCGTGTGCAGTTCCGACTCAAAGGAAACTGACCCTACCGCCGACTAATGACCGTCATAAATCTCCACACTTCGGAAATGGAACACTGTCGTTGAGGACCAATAGCAACCCTGATTTTCTGGAAATGACAGTCGCATGTTTACTCCACGTGGAGTCTCATTTGCCAAAGTTCCAACTTCCAGTTGATCTGTTTCATTACGTGCATCTGTTTCATTCGTTGTGGTCTTTTTCTTTGTAATTTACGTTCTCCAACGTTAAGTCATATCGGACGATGAATGAAATGAGTGAAATGATGCTCAAATGAGCTCAGGGTCCATAGAGCTTAGAGCTACCCGACATTCATCTTTCAGGATAAGGGAAAACCCCGGAAAAACCTTATCCAAGTAACTGATCCTGACCGAGATTCGAATTCGGGACCTCTTGAACGTGAGGCAGACATGCTACCCCTACGCTACCGAGGCGGACAATTCGTTGCGTGTCACGATGTGGAGGCCGTGGGAAGGAAATACAGTGGTAAACGCAAATGAAGCAGTAGATAACTTTCAGTCAAGTAAAATAATCAAAGTGATGCCAATAGTGTGAATAAATTGGAAAGTGTTGCTGGGCCGAGTTATGTTACTGGAAAAGTCTGAAAAAACAAAGTTATAACGGGAACGGTTTCTAAGTAAATTCAAGCGCTTGTTTTGAACACACATAAATATGTGCTGAAAAATAATCTTGGTAAGGGGCCATGCAATGAACCTGATGATAAATTCTGGGTATTCACAGAAATACAGTAAGAAATATTGTGACGAAAGGAATACGAAAGACGCCGATCAAGTGTGAAAACAAAAGGAAACGTTTCTCTAAAGTAGATAATTTCACATGCGATTTAATTCGCCGAGAAATTTATAGATTCCAAGCAAAAGGGAGAGCGCCCACCATAGACGAATTGGTTGCACATTTGCAAGAAATTTGTGACTTTCCTCATGGGCACTGCAATTTGTGCGGTCTCCTAAAGCGGCTGGGTTTCAAATACTGGACTTTGAATAAGATAAGGGTTATTATGGAATCCAGTAGAGTTGTAACTTGGCGATATATAGGTTACGTCCAGAAAGTAAGTAAGTAAGTTCTGGTTGGTAAGAAAATTAAATTGTATACAGATACAGAAAAATTATGTATTGCAAAAAATTCTACAACTCCTAAACTACTTTTCCACATAAATGCTAAAATTTTGCAGGCATTTGTCATAGCGAGGCACAAATTTTTGTATACCTTCTTCATAGAAGTTTGCCGTCTGTGTCTTCAATCTGTTGGAAACATTTTCTTTCAGCTATTCGTCATTGTTGAATTTTTGAACGCCAATGAAAGATTTGAGATGCAAAAACAGATGAAATTCGCTAGGAGCGAGGTCAGGGCTGTACGGGGGATGGTCAAACACTTCCCAGCCAAATCCCTGTAGGATGATTTTCACCGCATTTGCAGTGTGTGGTCTTGTGTTGCCGTGAAGAAACACAACACCTTTTGACAACATTCCTCGGCGCTTATTCTATATTGCGCAGCGCAATCCTAGCATTCAGAAAGCTAATCGCAAGTGGCGGGGTTTTCAACCTACAGCGACATTGTAAAAAAGCACAACAAAGCGTACGTGGCTGACAGCGATCTCACAATGGCGCACGTTTCTTCTCCCTGATACAGAGCGTCTACCGCGCATGTGCGGAAGTGCAATCTTAGCGCTGCAGCGCAGATACATTGAAACAGAACTTACTTTCTGGATGCCCCTTGTATATGTATATGTATATACATATGACATGACATATGATGTCAAAACTAAGGAAGTTTCGCAGAAATGGACATAAGATAATTTATTTGGACGAAACCGCGTACGATACCCATGCCATGTCGAGAAAGGTGGCAACCTTGCAGAACGGACTGGGAGAAGGAGAGCCGGGGTTGTAAAACGATTATAAGGGTTCGTCAAGGGAGTCGGCCAACGTGCACACGCGTTAACTAAACAGACTTATTATTCGATTCAGAATTTAATCACATTATCTTAGTTATGGAGATACACGAATTCATATTGGGCAACAGTTGCTTTGAACCCTAGTGCACAGTAATCTGAGGTAAACATCAAGACAAATGTGTGTCATTTTGTGGCTAAAAGTTTCTTGGCTTTATTGACTCGTAAACATGTAGATCGGAGTAGTGTAGCTGGCAATAAAGTCACATGTTCAAGCTAGTGTTCGTAAAATGATCTAAAGAGCATTCAGAACAACTTACTCAAAGTCATATCTGGTTTGAGTACTGTGCTAAGTTTTCTATATTGTATCATAGTTCCAACTGATGTATGTGACAACGCAAGCACAATCACTTACATCCTGTAAGTCGTCTAGCAGCCAGGTGTCAAAGTGGTTAGCCCGAGCCACCCATGGTCCGGCTTTGAACTTATGCTTAGCAAACATTTCTGCGTAGTGTTTAGAGAGATGAGGGGCGATTTTACAACGTGGAATGTTTGATGAGAACATGCGCAATTACCAGAGCTAGGAAGTTCGTACCGATTTGCTTGAGCAGTCTAAGAGCGGCCAGGCATGGCTATACAACACATCGCTACTAGCAAGGGTAAGGTTCATCGTAGAATGCAACTCATTACTGCAAAACAGGTGTAACTGCCTGACACAGAGCACGTTGGGAGGAAGGAAGACATTCGAAAACATCTTAGTTGTGCCTCAAAGATGAGCACATAAATTTGCTGTACAGCTATTGAATGTTTTCTAGAAGTGCACTTATTCATGTATTTATTTACTTCATTATTTACATTTACATTTCAGTGGGATAATTCAGCAAACATGGAAAAAGGAGAAACCAGATCGCGAAACGAAATTAGCAGAAACCATTAACGAATTTGCAACAGATTATCAATCAATTAAATGTTGTTCTACGGGACATAGAATGAGTTTTTCGTTTGAAAGGCTTCAGGTGTACGTTACTGTTTTTAGTAATACGGCCGCAGATAAGTAAATATGTAGTAGGTAAAATTTCTGCCTTGGCATTTTACCTAGTAAGAATCCTCATATATTTAAGAAATTAATTTTATTATTTGAATATACTTTTACATTCGATCTGGAAATGCTACAATCCGCATTATCATTGCTTGGGTGTTGCAGCAATGTGCCTATTTAAATAATGAGATCAGCCAGAGACAAACCCGTATGTATTATATAAGAATTTGTATGTTGTACATTATGATCTAAATAGGTGTGCATTTACGAATTTCTCATAAATCATTTTTCCCTCCGGACAACCGGTTTCGGTGCCTCTCCGCTGTGCGTTTCTTATCTGGGAAAAAAACAATATTGTGGGAAAAATACAATATTGTGTATTTCTTTGTAATTCATTTGTTCATTAAACTGCTCTTTAACCATTAAGTATGTTTATCTTTGTCCACTTCCACACTACGTACATGCATAACATGGCTATTAAATGCCATAATCTCTAAGTTTACGGTCATGGCGTGCTCAAAACTTCAGAACAAATGATGTAAAATTAATGAGGAGGAAAATGTAAAGCGAAATATTAAAAATATTTTTTTCCATAAAAATGGGGCAAACTGTTCAATTATGGTTTGCTGTATTATGGAAATTAAAGAAACAATGTGATAGATACTGAAATTTGATGTAAAGGAATATGTTGGTTTCACCAAAGCAAATATTTGCCATTTTGAGAAGTATCGACAAAATCAATCATCTTTAATGACGATACAAATGAAAGTACACATCTATTTAAAACTATCTCAATAAGAGATAATTATCTACACAAGAGAAATATTTTAAAAAATACCGATAGTAAATAGATTCAGACAGTTTTTGATATAAAACATTTATTTAAACGATATGAAATTAGTGAAATACTTGTATAGAACTAAAACTGCATTACTTAAATTTGTTTAGGAGTAAACACGTACATATCTCCTCTTTGGTTATTTCTCTGCTAACATCTCGATCTTCTTTCAACGAGAAAAAATTCAATGACAGTAATTTATAAGAACTAAAATGTAGTACCAGCTGAAAAAGTATCCTGGCCTCGTTGCAAGAATAAAAGTTGAGATACTCTGGCCAACTTCTGAAAAGCTCTGCTTTACTTGGCTGTAACTCGTAAATTAAAACCGACAGATATTTTAGATACATTTCCCAGATTTTTAACTTTTATAAGTATTAAAATGTGTTTAAAGCTGTGTAAAATATAACTTCTGTCCATCCAAATAATTGTGACGAATGCCGTTTAGAACGTTTGCCTTTTACTAGCAGTCAAATGCATACAGCGTCGAAAGGAATGTTCCTCGGAGGTAAGTTGCGTTTGTCAATACTCGGTGTGCAAATGCTTGCAAGTGCAAGCAGTTTTGGTTGAATAATTCTGAATGTAAGCTTTGGTTTGTGTTTCCAGAGCTGTGAGTAAAGGGGTTTTGGTTGGTATTGCCCTCAGCTATGTAGGTTGGAATGTAGGATGGAAGTTAGGTATGTTACCCTGCGAGAGAGACATCTAATTGATTGCTTGCATTACCTGCATTTAGTGGTGCTCCAGTACTAGGATCATTCCCAGGGACATGCAATGAACAATTATCTCAGGCATTTGATATCTGCCATAGCTGATGTGGGATATAAGCAGAGTAAGGTTATGCCAAATTGATTAACAAAATTAATTAACGATAACTTAACACCTATATTAATACTATTGGATTAAAGTGTTTAGGCACATCAAATCTGAAATCTGAAGAGATCGCATGGATTTTGGTAATTTCTATCGTAACTACAATGGGAATTGTATTATGCAGTTGTAATTAAGTATTTAACTGTGGCAGATTCAACCTTCCAATTTTTGCTTCACATGTTTGCAATATTGAGTTTTCTGATGAACGTCATTTTATTGAATTTATAACGAGAACTGACATAGTGCATATGGGATAGCATCGGTGTTCTTAAGTATAATTAAATGGAAGAAGCATACAATTAAATTGTTATTTGCCACTACTTTCACTGGAAATTGTGACTACGATTGCATCTTGAAATTTTGATTATACAACATTCATTCTGTTAGCATAAAAAGTAGAGCAACAGTAAGGAGACCATGTTGCAGTTTTATTTCAGACAAAATGCTCTCAAACATGAGCGGTGTTTAGGTACAATATTTCTATTATGCAAATACAGGTGCCTTTAGAACATAAAAAGTAAATATAATATAATATTCTTCATGGTTTTTAAAAATATGAAAAGTTTACGTAGGGGACGAATGGTTAAAACAACTACAGGCTATTTAGGAGCAGTTGTATACTTGCTTCCTAAACGACAGACAACCAACATAAATAATAAACAAAAGGTATCCAAGAAATTTACGAAAATTGAATTGAACGGCACACTCAGCTGGATGTTTCAATCTGGTATAAGCAGTACACGTATTACTGTTTAAAATGTATGCACTTATGAATATCTTTATTTCAGTAACATATTTAAATTAGAAACTGAGCTTCACTTCGAAATAAGGGAAAAAAGTTAGGTAGCACAATTTGTTATAAAAATTACTTTCGAAATACTCTGTTATTTATGAAGTTTCTGTACTTATTGCGAGAATGTTATTAAATTTGTGTCATTTTATGGCATTTGCTGTAGCATTAGAAATATTGAAGTGAAAATCGGCGAAAAGATCATGAAAAAATGTTTGTATGTTTACACTTCAAGATTTTGTGCCTCTAACGGCTATTAAAATATTTTGAAGCATGATGGGGTAAATAGCGAAGCTATCCTACTTAGTGGTGTGAAGGTAGCGTGGCGTACTAACACGGAGGTTTGAAGTTTGTGTCTCGTTTGAAGTGAATTTCGTAGGTAAGTGTTTCCCAGCATTTCTCTTATAATAGTGTTTGTCATGAATAAACTGTTATATCAGTGGATAAGTCTATTTTTCACTTTCGAAAGGTGTTAGGAATCTTGTGAGAGGGTAGGGTAGAGAAAAAATGAAATATGGAGTTACAATTGGTGAAAGACTAACGGGTTAAGGGGAAACTATATTGTACTTTGTACCTCTGTGGTTCGAAGATACAACGCTCTCTTTTCCGCAGTTCTTGTCAACACTATTAAGCCACAGTACTGTAACACGTCACACGTGATTATGTCTGCATTATAGTCTGCGTTATCGTAATGGCCAGAACCTCCGCAGTGTAGTTGGAAGCCTCCATAGGTAGGCGGTATCGAGCCAGGGCATTAGTAGGACAGACGTATGCATAAGCTACTCCATCAGAGATTTAGAAACGTCGGTGTATATCGTGGTGAAATCTGGCCATGTGACCTGCAAGAAATGAGAGAGGGCGACGTTCACGTCAGGGCTCCGGATGATGTAATCAGGAAGATAATGCACCGAAATATTTAGGAAGTGTAAGTCATATGGATATTGAAACCCTGGAAGAGAGGGACTTTTCAAAATTAAGGGAAAAGCGTGGTATAGATCCCGAAAACCCAGTAAGAGTAAGGGCAATCTTCGTACAGCAGGAAAATCCGCGCTGAGATAATTGGCAGCGAGATACTGCAACGTCCGCAATACTGGGTGGGCGTCCACGGAGAAAACTCGCAATAGAAAGCGCTGGGTAAAGAGGTGTCGACGGATCTCCAATGGTGGTTCTGAGGCCTCAACCAAAAGTGCATTCGTAGGTGTAGAAAGCATAGCACCCAAACAAAATCGAAGAGCACGGTACTGAGCGATATCCAACTTGCGCAAGACTGATGTGGAAGCAGAGCCAAAGAAGATACGGCCATAGTCCAGCACCGTCCGAATTAGGGAACGATAGAGCAGAGGTAATATGGAAGCGTCACCACCCCACCATGAATGAGCGATACTGCGTAGAACGTTAAGAGTTGCACTAATCTTGGAGATGAGATGCTGGATATGACGACTCAATGAAAGGCGACTATCCAAATAGATACCCAAAAATTTTGCAGAAGATGCAAGGGTAAAAGTAAAAAATCCCAAGCTTATATCGCCATCAGGAAATGTCCGTCGTTTCCTAGTAAACACAACGACTGTAGACTTAGAACAGCAACGATTGGTAATAACAACATGACAACATATGATCAAGATTCCCTTATGTATTAGTAACTTTAGACATATCTTTGTATAGTCTATTAACGCAATGAAATGTTACATTATGAAGATATTAGATTCAAATATTTAAGATTTTGAACTGCCGTAATAGAAGTTTGAAGACATATTAAAGGAACCTTAGTAGCTGTTAATTTTGACTGTTCACCCATGGTTATCGACTTCCGTTATGGATTCTGCAGCCATGCTAGACTGAAAAAAAATTTGCTCTGAGCATCCCTCCGATCCGCCAACATGGGTTAGTAGACAGTTGATAGCTGACAGTTGATAGGATGTGATTTTATGTGCACGTGGAATTTATTCTTACATATTCTAATGAAATTTTCTCTTTAAAAATATTATATTCCATTAAGGGAAAGAACTATATTGCTTAAATCGTCACTCAACAGACAACTAAAAATTGGTATGTGCTGGAACAAAGGTGACGGAAGTACCTTTGCTTTCATAAGTGCCAAATATGCAACACGCGTTACACCTTAGTAGTGTATGAAAAGCAATACCATAGGGCAGCCCATCAGACAATGAGAGGGCAAAAGGACAGGCGAGTCCCATTTTCACCAACACAGCTGCAATAAAATTTCTGAACTAATTTTCATTGAAATGGGAATATTTAATAGCTACCAAATGGTAACCATAGTGAATGAAATCTATATCTGGTCAGAAAACCGCTGCACATGAGAGGAAGTATTCTGCCCGAACAGGAAGTTTAAACTCATTGTCAAGGTAAGTAAAAATCGGTAAAAGACACATGAATCAGTCTATTTTGCTGGAGTCAAGGCATACTTGTATCCCCAGAGCCCGTACACAACAAAGATGCTACCTACCGAAACAGAGAGCATTTTTTTTATTTTATTCAGTAAGGTGATCCTTTAATGTTCACTGTTCGTCTCAACAAGCTATGTATTAAACTTTTTGCCCAGTACTAACACTGCCTTCTTCCGCTCTTGAGGCACAGGATTACCATTAAAGGTCTTGTTCAACTTCTGAAGTAAAGGAGGAATTGGAGTGAAACCAACCGCTCGATTTTAATGAAGCATGTGAGCAAAGGAATTCTACCTAAACACAATTGTTCTACACAAATTCAAATTTTGCTGAACTTAAATTAGAGAAACTAAAACGCAGAGCAAATTAACAAACTAGATGGATACTTGAAATGCATTTATATCGCTTCAACATCACTGGTTTTACCCTTAAAACTTTTTATATGCCCATTCCTTTTTCTGTCCATTTTGAAGATTGTTTCATCAGCCAGACTATACAGCCATTGAGTCTTTCGTCTATAAAATTAAAATTTATACCAAGACATTTGATTTACTGGAATTATTATACACGTGAATTGTTTCTTTCAACATGGGCATGAAAGTTACTACTTGTTGCGCTATTAGTAAGTGTAATAAAACGTAACTAACTTTCCTTTTTTCCTATTTGGGTTTTAGGAATCAATTATGTTAATATGTAGTTATTATCCAAGTAAGTAGCTTAATGATAAATCTCCGCAATAACTTGCGAGTCGCTCATTCGTGAGGTTTGAGGTTCGTTCGCCCACATTGACCTAGGGTTTTCCGTGTGGCACTACCGGGCAGATTTGCGGATGCTTGCTCAAAGGAAAGACTACTTCCCATGGGTATTAGAGTGCTACTTGATTGACGGATCGTTTTTCTCCTTGAAGCAGTTGGACAAATCTTCGAACCCTAAGATGTTAAGGACTTCCGCACGTCCACTTGGCCTCTCTGCTGCAGCCTGTAGCCTCCTCTAAATACTTCATATTGTCACCCGATCGTCGAAGTCACGACAAAACCAGCTGGCAGGAAAGAAAGAGACAGATAGCGTAGAGACCTACTCGTGAGATGGATTGGCACTTGCTGAAGAAGTGGAGAGAGAGAGAGAGAGAGAGAGAGAGAGAGAGAGACAGACAGACAGACAGACAGACAGACAGACAGACAGACAGAGAAATGTCGGGACAGCTCCGTCGCCATCGTGAAAGACCGTGATGCTTTGTGAGGAGTCGGGAAACTTGCAGAACCAGCGATTAATGGATAAAAGCGACTATACTGGATGAGGGGAGTTCAGTACGGCAAGGGCTTAGAGAAGAGTTGCAGTGTGGACCTGCGGCAAACAGATTTGAAGATTGCGTACGTGTGTGTTACGTAATTGTGCAGTTATCAGAGGTGTACAAAGTGTATTTCTACGGAAATAAAGAACGTTTTGAATTTCTTCAAGTTGAACTTTCAATTCTACGAACCAACAAAGTCACAATATCCTCCCCCGGGTGACGTTAGCCAAATCTAGATTGCAAGTTGTCTCATTTTATTGGTTAATCGGTACGTGCATAACCTATATCAAACTAAGTGTGTAATACTGTAAGTTACTTCCACTAATTGTATTTACTATATGAAATCTTAATTACTTTCACAACGAAGAATTTCAGTATGAGAATGAAATAAAATGTCTTAAAGTAGGATTTATTCTTCAGTTTTCCGAAAGGTTTTACGTAACAAAGGGGAATTAAGTATTGCCTATCTGGCAAGTTCGTTATATACAGCAGCTCTATAGGATGAATAAAGTTATATTAATTTTCCTAAGGTCGTTATTTTCACAAAATAACATTGGATCGTTCATTTGCATTTTCGGCTACAACAGCAGTAGTTTTAATACCGGTTTCCTAACATCACATGACACATAATTTGACATTGTGCAGTTTGCAACTGTCACTTCATTAAGTCATCACTGTCACCAATGTAGCTCCAATTTTCTCTTAGACGCAACGTTACGTAGATCACAGTCACTTCACTAGTGGACACTTGTTCAATTTTCTCTGTCGCTTGACTTTCTCGAGTCAGAGCGCCAGAATTAAACATGCACAACATTGATATTTAGTTCACTTCACCCGCTCACCTGAACTCACTCACTAGCACTCTTCTTAGGCTGACTCGCAAGAATGGTCGCATACACAGTAGCTGGTTAGAGTTCCAGAATATTCTAGACGAGGAGAGAAGGAAAACGTTCAGAAGATAGTGGTTCTCTTTTGAGAGCGCGCCTTGTATTTAAGCTGGGCGAGAACACTCCTTATGTTTTATTTATCCCATCTTCCAAAGTTTTGGCTTTATCTGCTGCGTCACTATAATTTGCAAAGCGAGAGAGGAAGAGAGAAAAAGTGACATACAGGGGTAGAGGAAAATACAGACAAACAGAGACTCTAGATGTCTGAAAGGTAAGAAAGCAATTTCTCCGATTGTTTGGTAACAAGCGATTAAAAATCTTGCCCTATCAATGTTTAAGGTTTGCTTCCAATGAACACAGCAACAATTTACAACCGGCAATACATACTTAAATGTTAATACGAAAGTAAAGTCACTACAACAAACGTTGGAACAAAATTATATTAAAATGTATTGGAATGAAGTGTCCTGTTAGTGTGCTAACGTTGGCTTGGAGAAAGAAGATTAGGGTATCGAACTTTGCTTTGCCGTTCGGATTCAGATCTTGCCGCCCACAAGGATTGATTGTTCTTGGTGCAGATAAGGTCCTGTATGTTTTGCTTGCTCTATGATGTTTCTAGCACTAGTTCAAATGTTATATTGTAATGATTATATCGCTTAAAGTTCAGTTCAATTAATACAGGTAAATAGACTAAATCCTGTTACTTTTTGTATATATTACATAGTCATTATGTTCACGTTAATGTTTATGAAATTCATCAGTTTCAATTCTGAATCTGAGTTGTAGCACCAAAAGTTATTTTTTGAGTAAAAGTGTCAGGTAATTCAGCCACTATCATACAATCTTTCAGGTTCTATGTAGATCTTAGTTGCGTGTTGAAATTTATACCCAAAATGTTTAAAAGAAGTTAAAAGTAATGAAGATTTTAAAATGAATCGTAAGGAATTAAATATATCAATGCTATACTTCTTATTTTGGCGTAAGTGAGAAGGGAATAATTAAATAAATAGTATTGTCTAACAACATCGGTTATATATTTTATTAAACAATTGGTTTAACCGCTTTGGCTATGGTCATAAAGCATTAGAAGTAAATAAATGGATTAATTAATTAAGTTTTAATATACTTTATGACAATTATTCTTTGAAACCGTAGTACTAATGGTACATGAATAATGGTATATTATTAGTGCATAGTACTAATGGTACATTTATTCTTAGGCACATGAATAACATATTGAAATGCTTTGCGGCTTTTTTCTGCATAAATTAAAGTTTAGAAAAAGTAAATAAATACTCTGACATCTATTTTCATATAACTGACCTATTTTAACAATATTAAAATTTACCTAAAGGATAAAACATGTAATTCATATAAAATTAGTTACATAGGTAAAATTTATAATTTAAGCCATATATATAATTTAAAATAGGAGCGTTTATATTTGAATCTATCAGGGACAGGAGTCTCGAGCTTGTTGAACTTACAAATGAGCATTAGTCTGCTTCTTCCCTGGAAGAAAGCAGAAAGGAAGGAGGAGGAGGAGGGGGAGGAGGTGGAAGAGGAGGAGGGAAAGAGGAGAACAAGGAAAGAGATAGCAGTGCATCTTTAAGCAATGAACCAATGAATTTTGGAAAATCCATGGCGTGTAGACATCTTGTGGATATTTATGCCGCTTATTGCCTATTAACAAAATAGCAGTTATGTTTTCTTCCATATTTGAAAATACTAGCTTCCCTGTTTATTTAAACATTTTTATTGTGTAAACTAATTACTCTAATTAAAATGTTACATACGACGCATATTTTAAAATATTCACATAAAAATTTCAGGTTTTACAATAGATGAGTTACAAGGTCAACATTTTTACATGAACTCCTAATTATGGCAGAAAAGTGTTGTTTTCAAGCTTTAAAATTTCTCAGTTTTCAGAAGGTAATAATCCATTTCTTAAAATTATAGCATTATTTTAAAAAAGAATACGGGTATTTTATTTAACATACTTATGAGGGGAAGTATAAAATCTTGAAACAATTCAGTAGTAAGTTGTGTCGTGTAAAGCAATATGCACATGCAGAATTGCTAAGAAAAGGTTTGCACGGAAATAAGATCTAAATTTTGGCGTGTCTATTAATAATCAAGCACTGTTCTATTATAGCTTCAGTTAAGATATTCGTTCAAATGCGTCAAAGGGAAAATATGATATGTTTCATTAAAGTTTATAATTCGTATTATTTTACTATGAAAAAAGTTAGTTGTTGCAATTTTTGGTTACATTTTACTTATGCACTGTCGTTACAAAATCTAACTATAGATTATTTTCTTTACACTTTTCAGTATTAGATGGTGTAAAAAATGTAACAGCTCAAACAACTATCATTGTTATGGTTATGTTTCGTTAACTTTTGCAGAAGAAATGTCAGCAAATGTAACCAGATGGGTGAAATGTCACAATTGAGTTATGGTGAATTTCAATAGATCTCTACATTCAGTCCGACAATATCATATATAAATTTAAAGTAGCTGTGTTTCGTTTGTTTCAGAAAAAGTAAATACTAAACGCTTACAACTTGTTTCAGTTATTTAGTGATACAAAGATTAGGAGAACAGGCATTAAAAAGGATAGATATAAAAAAGCCACTCATTGCATATTTTTAACAGTTTCATTTTTAGTTTATGCAAGATCCGTATTTTATCTATTTGATTCAATGAGTTTTCCAGTTAATGGGAATCTCGCATTTACCTGCATATCGAATCAGATATGGCAGTCGGAAAAAATGTATTTCAACTGACTGGCATTATCTTGTGTTTGCATCTAATGGGCTAGGACGTTTATTGCTGTGCGCCGCCTTTGTTGAAAGCTTTTGGTCGGAGAGTTATAGCAAACACGCCGCATGGCCTTGTATTGATGTTGAATGTTATGGGACCAAGTTTGTTTCGACTTGTAGAGGTTATGATGTAGGGGCAAATATCCATGGGAAAAGGAATTACCAACAGACATGTCATACGAAATTGTGTTACCGCAGAAGAAAGGAATGCTTATTGCAAGAATTATGACTGCGAGTAGAGGCTGTTGTGCTTCAGTGCAGGTGGTCACTACGTCTGCTCTCGGTATTGCTGAGCATTTCCTTTAATACCTTGCTAATTGGACTGTGATGAATGTGCAGAAAACTCTGATAAGGCCATCGTCAAGTCAATGCCTGGTTTCTTCGATAAACTCACCTGATATGCTCTCCGGCTATAATAGGTAGTTCTTCGCTACTGTGAGGTTCACAGGTAGCGTGTTTATCCATATACTTCCCTGAGTGACGTCGAGTGCTTTTCATTTCAACAAGGTGTAGCAGAAAGAACACGTGTAACAACAAAGGGTAGCTAGTTTTGCATTCTCTACTGCACATAAATTATTTGTTTATTTATTAAATAGCTAAGTTCACTCATGACTTAGGCTTGGTTCTTTAACTTACTTATTTGATCATAACCATATCTGGTCTGACATATGTAATTGTTACATGCATAAGTGTACTTTCTACTTCATCCTGTATCAGTTCTGTCTTTTTTGTGTTGTTTTAACCTAAATTAACTTTAGTATATGCAGTTTACTTTATGAAGCGTTATATTAGTGTTGATCGTTCACAAATGTGTTACTACTTTTACATTTATTTATATCGAAAGACATTATCTGCTTTTCACTTACTAACTTCAAATCAAAATGCTTTAAAATGTTCAAATAAAAAATGTATAAACATACAAAATGCTAAAAGTCATAGGTCCTAAGTGTGGTAAATAGCTCTATATAACTGTAAGTACTGTATTTATGTAGCTACTTATTGATACGTAAATGGAAATTTGCTTTGCGTTTTACTTTATTAGTGAGCAGATGATGTGGTATTGGCACCTTGATTAAATACAAGAAGCAGGTGTCGAAATTACTTGTGTTGTTGATTTAACATTTGATTTTATTTAGCTGAAAGGAACAATGTTGTTGTTGTTGTAATTTACGTCCTCCAACGTTAAGTCATATCGGACGATGAATGCAATGGGTGAAATGATGCTCAAATGAGTCCGGGGTCCATGGAGCTTAGAGTTACCCGACATTCGTCTATCAGGATAAGAGAAAACCCCGGAATAAACCTTATCCAGGTAACTCACCTTGACTGAGATTCGAACTCGGGACCTCTTGAACGTGAGGAAGACATACTACCACTGCGCTACCGAGGTGGGCTGAAAGGAACAAGCATTACATAAGCTAAACACAGTATTTTGTAGAGCACATAATTACCTATCGAGTGAGATAAAGCGGATTTCACTTAAGGAAGCCAGGACTTATTGGACAACCTATTACTTCATCTGAAATTAAATTCTCCTCTTATTAAAATAATGGGAGCAATTCTCTGGATACCTTTCAACAGGTTGTATTCACATTTTGGAAATGTGTTGTTTGGTTAGCAGCGTCCACTAATCAGTCCTTGTCTGAAGAAGTACGCCAGGGTGGCGATAGTGCTGAAAATGACATTGCATTCTTTATGATGAAATCTAAATATTTGTTCATGCATGATGAATGGGAGGAGAGCAGCCGTCGCTAAGTGATTGCCTTTGTACGGTAGGGTGACAGAGCAAACACTGCACAGCGCTAGAATCAAGGTAAGTGAGTGACATAATTAATTCATAGCATATTTTACAGCGATGAAAATTGGTTCATTAAAGATGGCGAGGTGACTGGCTTTTGAAGTGCACGAGAACCACTTACTAAGTGGAATGGTAACTGGTCAGTCTCCACACCTTACTTAAGATAAAATTGCTTGGAGATGAGTTTGGAAGGCTTTCTGAGTGAACTTACTGGCGAAACACAGCTGTTTCCACTAACTTTGCATCGACCCCCATCCCTAATTTCACCGACATGAACCTTTCGTTTCTATGAACTTTGAAGCTAAATCTACGCCATGAACATTAAACTTTAAACCATGTTTCATTAAGAAAATATCAATTCCATAGTTGGCTGAAGAATTTTAATTGCTTAAACAGAGAGCGTAAATGATTTTGCGTTTTGTAACAAACAACCATTTCACTTAATACGTATTAATGACGCAACTATTTATATTAAGCTTCCGGTTTTTCGTGCAGTTATGTCTACATCACAAATATAACTATAAATTGTGTAATGAAGAGGAACACATCGTGTACTGAGACCATATATGCACGGTGGTATTTGTGATACCACCGCTTAGAGGAAGGTATAAATTAAAAGAACTATAGGCGCTACAGCCGCAAGCAGAAAGGCGTGGAGATCCCTAAAAGCTCATGGACGAAGACCTGTCCCATTTGGGGACGAACGACCGTAGACTAAGCAGCCTTCTCGTATCACGGAGAATAATTCGTTTCAGGAAGCATTTGCGCCATCTTTTCGACACCCCCATACGGCACGGAACCTAAGGTTTGTTTAAAGTAAATTTGCCCTGTATCTCTTATTGTTCACGTGGAATAATCACCTCTCATTGACTGCTTTTGTGGTACGGACTTGTGCAGCAAAAATGAGTTCGTTATCTTATATGATGATATATCTTAATATGTCCGGAAAGAATTGACAAATGTGTATTTTCATAACCGTATGACTTAAATATATTGCGTAACAGAGTTAATTTATCTGGAATGCATGTTAGTTCTTAAACGAAATAAAGCGGGTGATCCTTTGCTTCAAACCTGCGTCTCGGGATGACTTGACGATAACACGTGCGTTTATCGGTATTGATGACATATTCGTTTATATGACTTATATCGCTGACCTTGCTCTGAACTGAGTTTGTCGTACTTTACACCACCTATGGCGCCGAAAATATTAGCCAGTTAGGGTAAAGGGAAAGACAGCAGTACGCGGAGGGATACATGTCAGCGGGGCAAGGTTATTTGAAACAGAGATCAGAAGTAGACCTAAAGATGAGAATGAAACTGAATGAAAAGGAAATAAGTGAAAGAAAACAGTGGTAGATGAGAAACTACCAAATATTAATTATATATAACCTCTAATTAAACATATAGAAATTGATTGAAGTAAAAGAAAAACGGGCATTTGCCTACCGACTGAGGAAAACCACGAAAACCCAAAGTTAAAGTGAACGTTCGATGACAATCGAATCTGGGAGCTCCCAAATGCAAGCCTCGCGCATTAACATGGAACCATCTCTCTCATATGTTTTCCTATATACTAACTCAATTAAGTGGACAAAACCAAGAAATTAGGAAATGTAGTATTCCTTAAGAAGTTAGTCTGAATCTTTAATTAGGCGTTTATGTACAACTATTTTACAAAGTTCAAAATATTTTTGTAATTTCGTTGAGTATTTCCTGAGTGGCATATTACCTTTAGATGATAACGGAAATGCTTTTATTACAGTTTCGAATATTTTGGAACCAAATTTCAATTTGTGTTAACTTGCACAGTCATCGCATCGTTTGCAAATAATGCATGAAGACATTTAGGAATAAAATCCAGTAATGTATAATTCCTTTGTGAATTATTAATTAATTATTGTGAATTAGAACAAATTTAGGAAGACATGTACCACACTAGCTTTACTCTGATGAACATTTTATGGAAAAAAAAGAAAAAGAAAAACAAACCTTAAAACTACTCGATAAAACTTCGAAGTAATTGCCAGACGTTCTCATTCCTGTAAGCCATTTGAATCATAACAAGCACCGAAAAAAAAAAAAAAAAGTAAATCACTTTAAAGAGCGGAGGGGTATTTCAGACTTCAAATATTCCATATATTCCATATATGTGTTTGCTGAAATTTTGATGATTTTGGTGTATGTATACCATTAAAAAACATTCCTCTCAAAGCATAAGATTTTTTTTTCTGCAGAAACTCTGGAATTTTCTGATTTTCTTTTATAAATTTCACAGGATGTTCTTTTAATACATTTACAGAAGATAATAGAATAATTTCTTTATTTAACATTTGAATAACCTTGATCTTGTTTATTTACATGAAGAATTTGCGACATCTTTGGGTACTTCTATGGGCTGGTGGAGAGGGAAATGCACTGGTTTCTAATGGTATATACATCCCATTTCTCTACTAAATCACTCAGTACTTGAGGAATATTATAGAGCCCTTTTGTTCACCAACATTCGGAATAAAGAATGTGTGGTTCTGACCAAATCACCTCTAAGTCTTAGATTGTAACAAATTAGTCTGGAGTCATATAGGGTAGCAATATGTTACATGCCAAGTGCTTGCTTAATTTGCAAGGAACTGGTGAATAGCAATAAATATATTGTACAATGCGTATGATAATATACGTAGATACCGTTTTAATAACAAACGTATATTAATATTCCGAATACGAGAGCATTTCCTTTATGGGCAATTAGCGTCATTAGAAATTTTTATAATGTTAAAAACTAGAGTTACGAGGTTACCAAGGCCGCTTTTAGTGTTTAAATATTTGTGCATAGTTTCATTTAATATTGCAATTACGTTCTTAGATTGATTTATGTTGATTTCATTCATTATTATAAGCATATCTCCTACCACAATTAGGACACACACGTGTCATTTTGTTTAAATGATATAGTAACATAAATATAAAAATAAAATTTAGTGGAAATGTTTATAAAGCGTGTAGTATTTTCTTAAAATCAGCTATTTAGGAAATTAACCAGTAATTGTATCAACATGCCAATAATAAATTGAATTACAAAAATTTCTAAACATGCGGTGGAACATCTTCTTCCCCTTCTCTATACTTCTATGGGAGAAATAGTTTTTGAAAATGAAAAAGAGGACAGGAAATAGAACGTCAGGAAGATAGCTGTAGATGAACTTCTACATTTTAAATGCCACAATTTCTTGAAAAGATATCCAAAGTATGAGCTCCATTCAGCATAGGAGATAAATTTTCGAATTATTAGTCCTTTTTCTTCACCCTTTGCACCAAACGGAAGAAGATAACATTTTTGCATCAATTAAACTAAAACTGGAATTTGGTTCTGCCTTACGTTGCATCTTGGAATTTTATTAAATTATTTTTGATACAAATTTATCACAAGTGATACAGCTTAGACTTAAATTTATATAAACCATTTCCGGTGCTGAAAATTATACATTTAGGTCTGAGTGTACTAATAGCAGCGATTTCAATATTGACGTAATGATTACTCTCCTATCGCAATTTTAATTTTCTTATTTTTCTTTAAGCCAGTGAGATTAAAATAAAATAAATACATTTTTATCATTTTCAGATTATCGAAAAAAGAACAACTAAGCACCGCCAAGTTTCCTGGGTATGAATATTTTATAAGGAGAATTATTCACTCACGAAAGATTGCCAATATAGTGTGAGATTTGTGTTAATATACTGATCAATAACGCTTTCTTATCATTCTTTTGTGATATTATTGAAACCGTCAACACTTATTCTTGAAATAATGAAAACATGGAAGATATCTATTCAGTTAGGTTGTTTGCGAAGGACTTCAAAACGTTTCTTTGGCTTATGTTGATAGCATCCATTGTCAAGTGTTTCCTTGCTAAGCATAAATTACGAAGAAGCTAATTTTAGTTCCTTTGTTTGAACTGCATTTAAATTTTACGGTTATGGCGTTTCTAACAACAGATTTTACATGAACAAAAGTCAAGCCAATAACCTCTGCAAACCCGGAACAGCCCGACAAAAAATTGGCATTGACTGGTAAAGACATAAAGGTTCTCAAAGAAGTGCACTGTAATGTTGAGGGACGTTGTAAATGGTGCGTTGACATCCAAAGGAAGATATGCATTATATTGATCTTGGAATTAAATTTGAGGGCTAAATACAACGTGGAAAGAAAGCATGTATCGACCAAATATTTAAATCCGCTTATAATCTGAATGAAATATCAGGGGGTGAATACATGGTTGGCAGCAGAAATCATGCAAAACATAGTTTACTTATTATAATAGATTACGCTCGATGTCACATTTATATCCACAATTAGTACTACATTCACTGAAAAGTTCAGTATGATTACCAAAGCTATAGTTTACTGTTTTAATGAATGGAAATATTAATATTGCTAATGTTAATATACGTTTTACCAAATGTTTATATTAAGTTACATTATTCTTTAAATGCATGTTTACGATTATTTTATTCTTTTAAATTCCTTTATTAATGAATATTTTATTAATATTTTCCTCAGACATATTCCATATTCAATAAAATGCTCTATTAATGCCAAGACTTTGAAGAAAGCATTTGTGCAAGTATAAAACGTTATCGCATATATAGGTTTGATATTTTTCTAAACTTTCCACTTTGAAGTAAAGTGATAAGCTTACACTACTTTAGTTAAGCCCTCTTCCTTTGTGATACTAAGCAATATTTAAAGGAAAATTAAAAGTACCTCAAGCAATATAAAACAACGGGTATTTGACGGGATTGAAAAGAAGCTTTACCATAGCATAACAGCCTCTCAACTTTTACTGTAGTGAAAACGTTTCGCAAATAATCTGCGTATATTAAATACAATTCTTGTTTGTTTAAAGCTTTATTTTGATAAATTTTGTCTAATTCAAGTAAGTTCTTTGTAATCATTAACCCGCACTAGAACCATTGTTTTTAATTTTTAGTTTTCTTAAGGTTTGGCTTTTAAGTAACCTAATTAGCATCATTTTGATTAAAAGCTATCAAATTGCGTGTAAGGGGAGTTCAAAGTAAAAAATAAGAAATGTTAAGTTATTAATTCTAATATTTTCTCTTACACTTACTTTGTGTAATCATTAAAAGCGATCAGAGCTCGATACCTCATTAAACGTAGAGGAGATGGCAACTTCATAAAATTTTCGAGGCTTTGCTTTGGTGTGCTTAAAATCGTGGACCGTTCAAAAATTTAACTGAGAGGCAATTCTAAAATTTTATGACATTGCAATTTTAGAGTGTAATGCTCCTTTTTATTAGAAGCCTACTTTACAAAGTGCACGCCGAAACTGAAATAACATTATAATAATATAACTGCAGTTGATGGGAATGTATCGAAATTATAAAATTAATAGTCCACGTCATTGAATTGGTTTCATATGGTCTCAAATAAGCCAATCAAGCACTTCAATTACTGGAAAATAATCAAGCAAAGAAATAAACTAATAAAAAATATACTTATATCTTATTTTGTTAACCTAAATATTAACGTTGAAGGAATATTTCATTTACGGCGTCGAAAACCTTATTTTAATTTAATTTTCTGCATAGAAAATCTTTTACAAAAAACAATTTTAATGCATGCATGAATATTTTCTCGCATGCTCCGCAGACCTCCAAAATGAAAGTTTGTATAGATTTACTTTAGGAATGTGGCACTCTATTAAAAATTATTTATAACTCATAAAAATTTAGATTCTAAAATAAGAAAATGCGCATAAGACAATACTTAAAGAAACTTCACGAAGTTTTGCAGAATAATTCAAAATTTATTGATGAAGATAGAGCATTGGTAGAGTGTTCTAAATGATGTAAAAAGTTGATCGTAAAGATGATATTATAAAGCTAACTTTTGGGAAGGATACACTAATATTCTAAACATAATGTGTTCAATCTGTTGTGTTTAACAATTCAGAGCCTTTGAACCTCAGTTCGCTGTACCACAACATTGTTTAATGTTATAACCACTCATGGGAATTTCCAAGACAGAACACAAAGAAATAAATTTGAAGTATAACTGGAATATAGCCATATACGTCACAGATAACAAACCATCGCCTCATATCTCGTGATTTTTCGGTATTTGCAGACAGCACACGGCTTGTCAGTGACTCTTGACCGCTGTTGTTTACGTTTTTTTGTGTAGTGATAACAGTTTGAGTGTAGGTAACTTGAAGAAAACTAATTAAGAATTCCCACCTTGGGACACACACTAGACTTCAGAATCACCTGAAAAAACTAATTAAATATCTTGTAAGCTCTAGTGATTAAAGTTTGTAGTTTTTAATCATGCTCGTAGATGCTTCAAATAGTGCTTTCAAAACCCTTGCTATACATTGTTATCATGAAGTGCATTTTGAATTAGGTAATTCTGGAATTTACCAAAACTCTCCTTGATTTTTAGTAACAACGATATAACTAAATAAAATTAGACTTACCTTTACACGCACTGCAGTGGTACATATTCCGCATCTCTGAAGAAGAGTCCATTCCATTTTTATTGCTCTGAGCTTCAGTTCACTCAATCATCTCCGTCATAGAAAACAAACATTTAGCATTCTTCTTCATTTCATCAACTGTTATCTCTCATCTCGGCCAAGTTTTACGTTCCAAGAGAAGGAAGCATAAATCACCATTGTGGCATAACCCTAATATTTTCTTCTTTCTATTGTTCTAATACCATATGTTATTTTACCCGTTTTTCCAACACATATTTTGGCGAGTACAAACACTGCATTAGTTTATGTCTTTAAGATATTCTTATTTTTAAATGTTTATTTGCCTGATGTCTAATTTTTCAAGTCCATGTGAAATAGCAACACATAAAATAGAGGAGTCTCTTTCATTTTCCCCCGTCCCTAACTCCAGATTTCTATGCCACACACCAACTGCTATAATTCAAATAGCGCCTGGTCGCCGAGATTTTTTGAGATCCGGTTCCTTTGCTTTATGTGTTCCATTAAATATGATTACATGATGCAAGCAGTGTCCAGCGTGGAAGGTTTCTGGCGACAGTATATCAACAGTTACTTTGTTTGCGTTTTCGTTTATACCTCAATGAGAATATTCCAGATGCATGCGAAGTTCCTAGGAATAATCACACAAATATATAAAAATTAATAATACAACAAAATATATTCGGGTTTGTTCTTTAGTTTATGTACTGTTGTTTTTCTGCTCTTTATACGTAATCGTAGTAAATCATTTATTTGTTGTAGTCCGTATCAAAATGGCATTCATTTAAACATAGATATTTGAGGAAGATTAATTCAATTACTAAGCATATTAATTTCACTCTCCATTATTTCAGGTCGCGTAGTTCGTATTACTCGGTTCTCTCGAACAACTGCTAGCTCCTAAAAACTGAAAACGTGTTCCTTTATGCTTATTTATGTCATTATTCATGACGATATTGTTTGTTTCTCATAAACAGTGTTCTATTATCAATATAGCCACATTCAAGTATGAATAAAAATCTTGCTTAATACGTGTATAGCAATAAATACGATCATAACACTACTGCACAAGTTTCCAGTTAACCTTGAAGATATATAGTTTTTTTCCTGAGATTTTCAACTTAGTTATAACAATGTTTACTTATATTAGTTCTCTTGAACTAATTTACATTAATATTTCTCTACATCCTACCATAAACTCAGTGCCTTAATCTTGCAAAGCTACATGTCAGTGTAACAAAAGAATGCACTTTCTGGTGACTTTTGGTACCTTTATGTATGTTGCATAGAATTGGTTAATTGTGTGTGCTTTCTACTGCAACAGCAATGTATTTTTGATTAATATAGACATTGATATTGTCATAGCAAACTGATTTCAGCTAGTATTTCAAGCACGTACTTATTATAATTTAATGTGGTGCAGAAGTTTGAAACATCCTCTCCCACGTTCGTTAAATGCTTACAGTATGAATCACATTTTTCCTTCTTCTTGTTGAGTTGAAGTCTGATATTATCTAGTCCTGGAGATGTATGGAGGGATCCCCCCTGGGGAAACCTACAGCCAGTCCAACTCTGGAAGCTTCTGCTCTCCGACGGTAGAATAAGAACAAGATTTGGATGAGAAATCAAACATGTTGATTTATAAGCAGTTTAGTTTCTCCAGCAGACCCATGTGACCGAGACCCGGCGGACAGAACAAGGCATATTGTGGGGATATGTGGCAGGGCAAGAGGGGAAAAATTACTGGACATGTCCGGCTAACACAGTGGCGTACCCAGTTCTACGGTAAAAAGAACCAAAAGTATATATAGGCATTCTTTTGAGATAGGAAGTCCGAAAATCCAATTATTATGTACGTCATTTTGTGTGCACTGTTTGCTATGTCCCATATACGGTAGGTTCACGCGCCTAGTATATTATACAAAAGCTACGAGCTACTTAAAATGTTGCAGCAAGTCTATTATATTATAGTAGATGCTTATTATAGAAATAAGCAAATTGACATACCTATTAATGTAAATTACATTTGCTTATGCCGATTAAAGAAATTGCTTCACCACCAATAGGATTAGGATTACTACGGAGGGGAATCGGCGCTGCGACCAGTCGATCTATTGCATCTATGCCACAAAATGAAGCGTCCCCGGGAGGAAGGATGAGGCGAGAGGAGACAGAGGGCGGCCGCCCCAAGGAGCTACGACAGTGCTGGGCAAGTCCCTGCATTTTACTTAGAAACCTCCCCCGGCAGGCCAGGACAACGGACATTGCCCCCCCCCCCCCAGTGTGGTTGGGAAACGGTCCCAACAGCCGGTTCGCAAATTATTCCCGGCAGCCTGTCCCGAAATGGTCCCAGCAGCCGGTTCGAAGATCGGCAACCGACATACTGGAGTAGAAAATAGTTCTCTAGGATCATATCATCCTGCCATGCACCTCCGAGACACCCGCCGACACTTCTACCCTGAAAGACACCACCAGATGAGGGATGATGTAACATGATGATGGAGATGAAATGGAGGGACAGGAAATTCGGAGGATATAATTAACCTACCCATCATTCGCCCGGCGACCCTGAAAACCCCCCAAAAAGCACATAGGTCAGGCAGGTCGGCCACGGGAGTCGAAACCAAGCCTCCCGAATGTAGGCCGCAGAAGAAACCGCCTGAATCATCCGGCTTTGTTTCACCGCCAATAACTATACACTAATCACTAAAACATCCGTTTGATGGATGAAAGAACGTTTCCGTACGTCAGAAGGGTTTGTAGTGCAAGATTTCGAATATGGCGCTTCCAGATAGCCAATAGCTGCTCTTTATTGGATGAATGTTCCAAAAACTTCCACAGAGAAGTGTACAAGCACTCACTTCGCTAATATGTTATTGATAGGAGTAACGTAATAACTTCGTTGAACAGGACATGCTCTTAAGAAGTGCAGATGCAACCATAACAGTGTAAGGCTGACGTTGCTCAAGAAACAAATACATAGCGTTCCTGAACAGCTGCTACGCTACATTCAAGACTGAATGCGTTAATGTACTCACACTCGTGCAAACTTACAGAAATGCAAGTAACCAAACCGCGGATTGAATCTAATAATGTGTTTATATATTTGCGATACTTGAACACCAAAACTTTCGGGATATTTTATAACATTAATCGTACACATTAGTTATTGTCAATAAGTTTGGCACTTCTGCTGGATATTTATAAGTTTGCTAATTACTTAAATGCCAGTTTTACCAACTCTACGGTATTTACGCGTTTTTTATAATCTTAGGAACGGATTTTATAGCTTTAGAAGACATATTTTGTTTGTTAACGACGCTATCATATACGACAATCACATTACTGCCACCGATGTGCCAGAATTTTGCCCAGCAGATCAAGTAAATCTACTGCCACGGGGCTGTCGCTTTTAAGCACACATAAAAAATCGGTCTGAGCTACGTTCCAAAGCACTAAATTTGGGATCAATAGGCCATCGCCTAATTAACTAACCTACTCAGACCGCCTTTTGATTCCCTCTTCTTTATCCTTTCCACAATATTCAATCACGTCATACACGATATATCGCGATTGCCAATGTATGACACGTCGCTGGGATTACATCTGAAGAGAATGTACATACACTGGACTCGCTGTGTATGTGCGACAGGCTCACGTAGACGTAATTATTAAAACTTCAACGGATATTACTAAATTGTAAATAATGGTTAGCAGATATTAAGAGCTGTACATTAAACAGAACTCTTTTGTGATAAATGATGATTCATTCAATTGAACGTTTAAGGTAACGCTCAAATGAAACTTTGACGAAATATTTCAAAAGTCACTTTGGCTTTCTTTCTTCACGGATAAAATATTCAAACTGTATGACCATAATCTATTTATTTCTCCTGTAAAACGATCTTCAGCATAATTTAAATAATCATCCTGTAAATTTAGTAGCAAAATTAAAACGCAATTCAGTGTTTCTCGAAAATATGTTCTATCATTCCCTCTCATTTCAAGTTCTTCACACAGCTAGAGGTTTAAAACGATCTGTTTGGACATTTCATTGCTGCTCATTCTTAAAATGTACTTCCATTATTTACACTTGGTTTTCAGTACAAATAATTTAAAGCCATATGTGCACAACAATTTGATCCTATACCTACAATTTTAAAGCACCGTACTGAATGTTGAACTTCAATTTTGTCATGTAGTATTCCTTAGCATCTTTCACAGTTCAAAACGCTCCTTGGAAACTTTTTAGGAGTTGTTCAGCAATTATATGTACATATATTTAGAAATTGTTGACCGCTAATTAAAATAGTTATTATATCGTTTATCTACTTGTAATATTTTAATTAACGCACACTTAATTGTTTGAAAAATTCAATATAACTTATTCTTTTTTTCTCTTTAGATAAAATAAAGAAATTCCGCGACTCAAATTTCTTTATATGTGTGAATAGAGCTCAAATTAAAAGTTTGGAAGGGAATTGATAAATAATCAAATTCAAAGAGCGTTTGACCTTACCACACCAAAAAATGATTAGTTATGAATAAAAATTGATATCTGAAAAAGTTTTAGGTATAGCTCATTAACATCTTGAGTGCACTATATACCTTATGTTTTGAGCACATATATGATATATATAAAAGCCCGCCTGGGTAGCGTAGATGGTAGAGTGTCGGTCTCACGTTCAAGAGGTCCCGAGTTCGAATCTCGGTCAGGGTGATTACCTGGGTAATGCTTTTCCAGGTTTTTTCCTTATGTCGGGTAGGCCCCGGACTCATCTGACATCATTTCACCGATTTCATTCAATGTCCGATATGACAACGTTGGAGGACATAAGTTAAAAGGAAAAAGAAAAGAAAGAAAGTTATAAAATGGCCGCGCCATGGCTGAGTAGTTAGACCACTTGGCTTCCACCAAGGCGACCCAGGTTCGATCCCAGGCGACCGCAAAGTGAGATTTCTGATGGACAACATGGCGCTGTGGCGGGTTTTCTCCGCGTCCTCCGGTTTCCACCGATTGCTCCATCATCTTTCCTATCACCTCATCTCTGTCGTACTTTCACTTCCGGCGCTGGACTGATCGCTATTCTTTGATTAGGAAACCTCTGATCCTCAAACCATTGCTACGGGCCTCGAGGTTGCATGGTTCAGAAGACTCCATGTTCCACTTAAGGAAGTACAGGAGTTCATTCATTCATATGATATAAAGATCGAAGCAAAGGTGGCGATTTTCATATTTTTATAGTTGCACTGCCGCTGGCTTCTTTGCAGGAGGTAAAATGAAATAGCATTGGCATTACAGTTTTAGACTGTGAAGCGACCGAACATTTCAACGTTCGGTTAAGCGGAGCACATAAAAACGTCGTTCACAGCAATGGAATAGCTGCGTTGAGTGAATAATTTGAAGAAGGAAACTAGGCTGTTACGAGAGGCACTTTACACTTTGGGGTTCACACAGGTTTTAAAAGATATTTCCAGAACATCAGTTCTTATGTACCAGTTAAAGGGGGAAACACACACACACACACACACACACACACACACACACACACACACACACACACACACACACACACATTTCTGGAAAAGTTTGACGCAGAAGAATATGCTATGCCCTTCACCTCTCCTTATTTGCTTCACGTCGCTTTAACTCCTCAGTCACATCACAAGACACCGCGTAGTTCGACGTGTTTCGGACAAAGCCTTCTAGGTCTCATTCCTAGAGCATACCATTCTGCTTCGTCATATGACCACAGAGTCCTTGGTGCTATGCTGGACTAGTGCACCTCTGCTTCCACACGTGTCGGGTAGATTGTGCATAACTTCGGCACTTGTCCAGAGTGATCTTAGTGTAAGGCAGCTGAATCTCTGCTTCTTCCTGCTTTCATCCGCAGATAGATGGCACAACTACCATCTATTTTCGTTTGACTACTGTTTTATATTTCAGGTGGAACTTACGGTAGTAGTATTCATAATCCCATCCAGTATTTAACTTGGCTACTGAGGGAAGCCACAAAAAAAAAAAAAAAAAAAAAAAAAATAAAATAAAATAAAAAAAAATCACCAGTGTGCTTGACTTGGCCAAGACTTTTGAACCCGGGAGCTTCCAGAATGTTTTAGGTTATGTTTTGTGGAGGAAAATTGGTTTTAAGACTGATGTAAGTCAATGTGAAAGGTATTTGGCAAATATTTGCTAACGAGTGTTACTTTTCTACGCATTTGCAGTTCATCCAAACATTTGCTACCAATATGTTGTACTTAACATAAGTATTTACTATGAGTCTCGCTGACTGCATAAAACATAAAATGATCCGCGAATAACAGTATGTATTGTGAACAGTATAACTCAAAAAGCAAAGCCTGATAATCTAAACTTATTATTTAAGTATGGTGCCTTCCGAAAACCTGACAGCAATATTTTTTAAGAAACTCCTTCTCCCCAAGCTGATATTTACATGGCAATTATTTTGATATTATTAGCTCTATTGACTTTGATCAAAATGCCATATATGTAATGTATTTCCATGATAAAAAATAGATATATTACATTTTTGGAGAAATTCCTGTATACATAACTTCATTAGAATAGAATTTTGTAAAATTTGGTATACTCTTTACACCATAATACAGAAACAAAAACGTACTACGCACACAATATACATATAATTAAAATAAAAATTCATTTCAAATAACCCTTTTTGTGGTGCCACCCTTTTTCGAGTAATCCCTTATTGGTTTAAATTTTTCAATGCTTTGTGATTTTTTTAAAAGTATTTATCATTCAATGAAAAATATATTGAAGTGGCTCTTCAATGAAAGAGGCACTTTGAACGTAGTGACTTCCGTTTGGTTCCATCTCTCACACTTGTATCTATATCGGCGCCGTTCTTAGTTTATGGGGAGATGCAAACAAGGCGGGAAAATCTATTACTCCCCCGGCGACTGTGATTGGAGAGAATATTCGCGCTATTTCATTTCCACGTAGCAAACATGTTCGTTGTGAACGAACCTCCATGCAAAGGTTTGCCAATGTTCTGAGTAGCTTATCCGGTAGCACTTAAAGTTTTAGATCCTTTAGGAGTCGAAATAATTATGAATGGAAAACTAATTGAACGGGTAAATTCTTTTAATTACTGAGTTGTGATATATTCTATTATAAACAATATTTCTGAATAAACAGCCACTTTAACTATATATCGGGACAGTAAAGAGAACATTATACAATACTGCCACAGAAAGGAAACTTAAGTTTTTCAAGGAATGGAAGTTTCCGTATTATATGGCTGAGTTTTGGATTCTAATCAGAAGAGAAGAAAATAATATAGAGGCGGCCGACTATACAGTCTTGGCTAGAGGAAAAAATAAATAAAATAGCAATGATTTACACATTTTTGAACTGCCAAATAAAATAAATAAGTGTATAAATAACCGGAAGGAACATGTCCAAAGAGTTAAAAAGCATCACACACAAAAATTTCACTATATTATAAACCGAGTGTCGAGAGGGATGTTGGTTTACCGAAGAAGAGATGGATTTTACTTTTTTTATTGAAACCTATGGGGCCACATTCATTTAGAGTATTTAGTTTGTGAATGTTTACGTCGATGTTGATAAAGATATCATATATTATGCACAATAAATAGCCGTAAGATAGGTTGAACGGGTAACGGAGGGGGCGCCCAGCATCTCGACCCGCAATATATATCCTTTATGCGTACACCCCGGGATAAACGAATGAATGAAGGAACCGCAATAGAGCCGTGGGTGGCAGAGAAGCGTAGAGTCCCTCAATGGTTACTGGTTTGACCCTCGTTCCAGCAGGAACTGAGGAAAATTAGACACGGTAATGGAGACTTGAACAACCTCCCTACCGAAGCCTAGAATTTCCAAATCACAAGCCTCAGCACCATGTGCTCACCATTGTTAGACCTACAGAAAATGAAATGAGGAGTGTTTAACGCCCGAGTTTACTACATGCGGCACCGCATGCGCTGACATTAGTAATACATGAGAAGAGGAAGGATCAAAAGGTGGATTTAGATGGCGAGGGAAACCGGGGATGCCGTAAAAGCCCTCTCTGGCATCATGTTGTCAACAAATCTCATTTTGCGGTCGCCTAGGATCAAACGCGGGCCGCCTTGGTGAGAATCAAGTGTTCTAACCCCTCAGCCACGGCGCGGCTCAGACACACTGTATCGGACTCATTCCGTTGCATGGAAGAGGGAGACGAAATGAGAGGAAGCGTTAGACCTGAGAGCCGTAGTAGGAGACACCACTCCAGCATTCGACTAGACGACCTGGGAAAAGATACGGAAAAATCCATAATCAGAGTTTATATCATCCAGGAATCGACCCGGCACAATCAGCATGTGAGCCTCAGTCGTTATCCCGTAACTCGTATCAAGTTTGTACCTACCTGTGTGCTCACTTGAACCGCCTTTGTGGCTTTGTGACTCAATATTGTTGCTTTGGTCTAAGAGTATATCGCACAGATATACATATTTCGTTCCGATTATGACATCTGCCTTATAAAAAATATTTTGATTCACTTTCAGTACACCAAGCTGGGTACAACTGAAATGGATCCGTCATATCGAAATGGTTGCACAACACCTAAAACGTTATCCAGCTATATATATATATATATAGTATCAATGTACATAAACCTGAAAGTAAATGTAACACTCTCATTATTTTATATTTAAGCCTCTTTGGAGAGTGAAAAACGTTTGTTTCATTTTGTCTGAACAATGGCTATGATGCAAATTTCAATATCTTTATTAGCTTAACACTGGTTTCGTAGCACTAAATAATGCAACCCTGCATCCTGAATAAAAATTATAAGTATCACTCAAAAGACGACGAAAGGTACATATAACGCCTGTAATTCGTGAATTTTGATGGAGAAATTAAAACTTAATTTTTGTGATGATAATTGTTATAAGTATGTATGAAGGGCCTAAATCCGCATTTGCATTACTTAAAAATTTGTTGCTTTGAGCTTTACATTTTATTTTCTTATGCTAAAATTGAGTTTAAAATACCGATGAAGTGTTGGCATTCCCTTGTCTCGCGAAATATACATTCATGAAATCCTGGAATAGTATGTGGACTCCCTTTATTTATTTGTTTTCTGAGTGGTTGCTTTAAAGCCATTTTTAACGTTGGCGTTTACATTTGGAGAATGAAATAGGTCAATAATGCTCAAAAAACTACAGATTACAGTGGACTGGATTGGAATGAAGTTCAAGCGGAGGAGATTCTACACTGAACCTATAGAAGGTTATTGTATTTCGAAACCCTGGGAGGAAGGGATGAGATGGGAAGGCTCTGCGGCTGTGCTGTAAACCTGGGCAGGGGCACGAGCCACTGCGAGGGCCCCCAACGTGAGCTAGATACATCTTGGTAAAGTCTGTCTACCCAACGCAAGTGCACGGCGGCCGCTTTCTTTGACAAACCCTCATAATCGTTTTACAACATGGACCCTCCTCCTGACGGTCCTTTCTACAATGTTGCAACATTTTAACATCACCGTCTTGCACCTAATGAAACAGAACAACTGGAAGTTGGAAATTTGGCAACTGAGACTCCACGCGGAGTAGACATGCAACTGTCATTTTCAACAAATGGGGGCTGCTATTGGTCCCCAACGTCAGTGTTCCATTCCTGAAGTGTGGAGATAGATTTATGACGGTCATTAGTGGGCGGGGAGGTCCCGTCCTTTGAGGTCCCTTTGACTGGGAACTGCACACACGTTGGCTAAACAGACTTTACAAGGGTTCGCCACGCAGCAGCCAGCCACACAGGTTTGACACCGCCCCATTCCAGCAGAGCAGACGTCTGCGACGCTACCCTCTATGTTGAGAACATTTTAGTGAGCAGAATTCTCACGAGGCCGAACCACTTAGCTCCATCGCCAACATTTCCTACCCGGAAAAGATCGGACAGAAATGAAAGTGAAATAAAATTTAGGAACCGGAAGTTGCAGAAAAGAAATAACCAGCCTAGTTACCGAGGAAAACAGCAAGGAAACCTTTTTGGTCAGATTGGCTGGTCTCCAGGGACCGAACTCGGTGACTCCCGAATGCCAGTCGGACACTCACTCTGTGCAGAATACAGTGAGTTGAGATACGAGTATTTTTTCTTGAATGAATGGCTGAAGTCCTGTATTTCCTTAAGTGGAACATAGGGCATACTAAACCGCGCAACCTCGAGGCCCATACGCAACAGGCTGAGGATCAGAGTTTTCCTGATCAGAGAGATTTCGGGATCAGTGATCAGCCCATCGTACGGAACGGAAAGTACGAGAGTTGAATTGATAGGAAAGAAGATGATGGACCAATCGGTTAAATGCTGGAGGGGGGAACACGCAGGACTCGGAGAAAAGCCGCCCCAGCGCCATGCGACTTTGTGGTCGCCTGCGATCGAACTCAGATCGCCTTGGTGAGAGCCAAGCGGTCTATTCCAACCACTCAGCCATGGGAATAAGCTTATGCCCCAGAAAAAATACTTTCGCCTCATGGGAATTTGGTCACTAGACCCCCTATTGGAAAGTAGATACAATATTCTCAAATCACGAAAGTGGGCAAATATAGAATAAACTTGAATGGTTTGTAAATAATTGCGTACATTTTCCAGATATAACTTCGTTGTTTATATACCTGCTTGCCGTGAAAGCATAAAGTATATTTGTTTACATTTATTAGCAATTTTCAAATATTCTTAAATTAAAACATAGGGAAACATTTGGATATTGAAGTTCTGTGGTATACATAACCTGTGAGCTGTAGGAGGAAACTAATTAACTAAAAATTCTTAGAAGCGTTAATAAATGAAGTATCCACGGAGAGTGCTGCGTGAAATTTAGTTGTCTCTAGAGTATAAAAGAAATACATTGGCAAGATTTGTGGCTTTGGTAAGGGTAAGTTGATAACCAGTTGGACATATAAACACGTTTCACGGACGTGTCTCATGAATGCAAATAAACAAAGATGTCTTGCCTGCAACCTCGTAATAATAGCACCTGAATTTTCCTAAAATTTATTTTATGACCCATTCTCAAAATATACGTATATTTTATCAGGTCTTTCAACATTAAATTTAAATAATTTTACAACTAATGCTGCTGTAATGTAATCTATCAAGCGATCTTTCTGACACATAAACACAAAACAATAAAACAGGCATTCCCCCACTTTGCGCTGCTCTGCTGCAGACCTATTGTATGCTAGTTATACTTCTTATTTGTGTAATTGCATTCAAAATTGGTCAGGCTTCAGATAAAACAGAAGTATGAGGCAGGCTATGTTTTGTTTCCGTCCAGAAGCAGGTTCAGATGTTTGACTGTTCGACCTGTTGGTAGTGTTGTCAAGTACGGTACTACATTGCGTCTGCAAAAAACTGTTTAGAATACTCTTGTAAGTGATTCATTATTGAAAAACTGTGTGATATTAGTTACTACCAGACTAAGCTAGGAATATATTACTCGCCGTCTTACCGACCGGAATGACTCAGGTGGTTTTGTCTGTGACCCGCATTCGGCAGGCCCGGGTTGGATTTCCCGTAGCCAAACTATTTGACCAATGGGATTTTTTCGTTTCTTTTTAGGCAATGCTGGGTAGGTTAATTACATCCCCCGAATTTCCTGTCCATTTCACCTCCATTATCATTTCTTATCATCTCTCATATAGTGGTTTCTTTCAGGGTGGAAATGTTGGCGGGAGTCTTGGCGGTGCATGCCGGGTTGATGCTCTGAGTGAACACTTTCTTCCTCCGGCGAGACGGACTCCGGTCTCTGAGCCTAGTGGGCCGATTCAGGAACGCGGCTGGCGGGATGCCGGTTGTGCAAGCCTCCCTGGAGTCTTCCTTGCTCTGCAGGACATCTCCGGTTTTCGAATCGGCCTCGGTAATATTTCGGGTCCACGGTAGTTCGGATGAGATTGTCCTGGACCTCTGGAGGTTTTTATCCAGTAAAGTGTAGGGACCCTGACCTCTGAACTGTAGCGACTCCTTGGAGTCGGCCGTCCTCTGTATCCTCTCACCTCGTCCTCCCTCCCAGGGATGTCCCACTTGGGCGATAGTTACAAAAGACCAGTTTGGTTGAAGTGCTGAATTCCCTCCAAACCATCCATTCCAATCCAGAAATATATTACTCCTCGTCTTACAAGTAACAAGATATCTTCGTAGATTCCGCTTGAATTAAACATCTAAGTGTGTTCATAGAGACTAAATTGGTAATTGAATGTAATTTTATTTGTTTAATAATATACGTATTTGCATTTAATTTCATATTAACTAAAGATAACTAGATATTTTTATTAAAATAAATAGAAGTAAATCATTCCTGCATTGTTATGTTTGTACCCAGCTGGTTATCGTGCTTGTCCTAAATCATAGTATTCAGAAATTTAAAGATTTTGCCACAAACAAGAATTTTTAAAGGAAGCTTTTACGGGCGCTGTATGGAATTGACTTAACATTAGCACGCCACTGCGGCCGGCTAAACGATTCTGCCCACTGTTTCTTCGGTGTGAAACCAGCTTCAAATGTATGGGCGTATGCGCTACTTGATAGATGTCGCTCAACGCCGCACGTTGTCGCTAGAGCGCAGCAGATCACGCCCTTCGCAACATACACTCGTCATTATTTAAAGTAGGCCCCCACTTTTTTTACCAGTAGTCGGTAATAATAATGAAGATATACTGTCTCTTTGTATGTAATTCTAATACCTCCACGCTGAACACTGTTGAGATTTTCCTTGCATGATCTTTAAGGAGTGTCACTGTTTTATTTTGCTAGTTTATTATAATAAATGCACATATTTTATACACTTTCATCCTCCAATTCCAGATCGCATCTAATTAAGCCATATTTATTTCTGTAGCATTCGTTGTTTCTCTAAGCAAAGATTTCATTGTTTTACTTGATCAATGTGGCAGTATTTTCAATTGATCTGTGGTATTTCTGCAGTGCCATTATCATAGGCTAATTTATTACACTTTGCCTCTTATTATCTATATAACCCAACATTATCATATAACTTTACTAAGCTGCGTATTCTTTAGCTACTCTACCTTTGAAAGCTTAGAATGAAAATATTCACGTTTCAACTCTTAAACAGAAATAATATTTTCTTCTGGAGGTAAGGTTCACAAATAAATAGAAACGAAGAAGAAAAGACGTTATTGGTATACGTATTGTGTTATTCATTTCTTTTTCACACCTCCCATTACTAATTCTCCTGTAACTAATTCTCCTATCTTCACCCTTTTATTGTTGTACACTCCAGGAGCATTGCAAACTTTGCCTATTGTATTATTAGGAAGCTATCCTTCAGAATAATTAGGCAGTTTCCTCATGTTGTTAGATAAATAACTATTTCTTATTATATCAGCAATAGCTTTGTAAACAATTTAGCTCTGAATAATACCCATATTGTAATTTTCCAAAAAACTTCCTTCAGCAATCTTTACTAGTTACGTGTAGTATCAATAAAGATAATATTTGTTTTTTCGTTTGTTTAATGGGAGATTAACAATGTTATGATTAAATGTATAAGAATAAGAGAATTATAGTAATTCTGAGCCTATAATATTTATATTCCTTCAAGAATACAAAGTCTGTGGAACACAACTGATGTTTATAACAATGCTGGCTTCTTCCCGGTCTTAGTAGATTTGAAACTGGTATTCACATCAATTCGTTTCACCATCTACCTCAAATTCTGTTCAATACTGTCTACACGAAGTTACTTAATATAGTTTATATACTATTATTTTTTCCACTTGGCTGCTTTCCATATTACAGATTATGAATATTTCAAAAGCTCGGGACTAGTGTCATTGACTAAAGATTTCTTTCCTGATTCAGTTAAGTTGTTTTTGTGGCTTTTGTTTATCCTGTTGTGGCTTTTATGCCTTAAAACTTAAGCGAATATACATTCGGATTGTTATAGTTAAATTGCTGTCTTTGGATCCAATTTGCACTTAAATGGTACTATTCAAGATCATATATCATTTCATTATTTTTGTTATTATTATTTTTATCCATATGATATATTTATTTCATTGCACTAGTTATGAAATGTTCATTAAATATTACTTAATTTTATTTCTATTTTTACTTGCCTTTGCTTTTATATGTGAAGCAATCTGAACACGTTTAAGGACTGTGAACCTACGTTTATCACATTCTGTACAGCATACTCTAAATTTTCTCTAATACAATTTATAAAATAAAAATTATAAGCAAATTAGGTATAATTTCTTGGAAGGTTTGTAATATTTTACCTCAGTTTAGGAGTATGTAGTCATAGTTGTCCATTTCTCGTATATATAGGCATATTTCATACTTTATATTTCCGTTTTTCGTTTTGCTATCTCTTTCTTAATCCTCACATTCTAAGTATAGATATACGATCATATCATATTCGCTTGATTCTTTATACCCATCTTTTTGCATTCTATAGGTTAAAAAACTGGATTAACTTCGTGCTACAAAGTCAAAGGAATAGTGCTGTCTCCAAAATATCCTCGTAACACCTTAAATGTCATCTTTCACAAGACGACAATTAAGTATTTGAAACGTCAAGCACTCAGGTAACATCCTTGATAACTTTTTGGGTACTCGATCTTAATCTTGTGAGATAGTTGAAGTTCTTTCCTAACACCTTTATACACATTTTTTATTTTCCACAAGTATATCTTAATGCCCACTTATATTTTTTAAAGTTTTTGCTGGTTTCATATGGTATTCATTCGTTCTTATGTCTAAATCATCATTTGCTTTAGGAGCTTCATTGTTCATCATCGCGAAGTTAAAGAAAGATTCGTTTCATTTATTAATTGCCTGTCGTTATCGGCTTAGCTCGTTTTTCTCTTTGTGAAATACGTTAAATATGTCTCTTATTGATGCTATTTTATTCACAGAGACAGTTCCGAAGCATTTCGACACTTTTTTTCAGTGATGATTGAATTTTTACAGTCCTTCTGTTTGAAACCGAAGTTGTACTTAATAGTTTCCTTATTTTTTATACTATTCGTTTTTGACAGTGCGTTCCTTAATCATAAATATTCAATATGGAATTTGAAATTCAATAATTTTATTGAAAACAGAGCATTCTTATTTTGTTCGTTTAATATGTATGAGTCCAGCTTTAATACCGAGCCTACTGAATTTTCTAAATTTCTTCATTAGAACTCGGATCATTTTCATCTTGCAGAAGTACTTTATCAAACCATTACAATGTTATTTGTTCATTTGTTGCATATATAGCACTGATGTTATAGAGGCACTCAGTTTCTGTATGTTTTCTATTTTGTTAGAATATAGAGATATAATCATCTTGATTTTTTGAAATGTGTACAATAAAATGTTGAGATATTGCTGTGCGTATATGTTTACTTACAACAAAATATTTGTCTAAATATTTGTTTCAGGATATTTAAATATGTTTATTACAGCACTGTGGGAGGAGTTAATCTTGTAGTTTGCATTATGAAAGTCTAGGATTCTCAGGAGTTACAAAATTTTACTGAAAGCTCTTTCGGCGGTTTATCTCGTACGTCAGACGAATGCATCTTTAGATTACTTACTTCGTAAATTATCATATAACATTCATTTCATCCGTTTCTTCACTATTATATCCTGTTTTGTGCTGATCATCCGTTCAAAGCACGCTGTGGCCCAGTGGATACCTGCTCTTCGATTAAAATGCAATGGTAAAGTATTTATAGTAATAATAATCTCATTATCTGCACTTCTCCAATATAACGATAGCTCCAAAGCACATCGTTAATGTTCTGTTAACGCTGGTAAATTTATATCTTTTAAAAATAGATGTTACATTTAATATCTCATGTTTTCAACTACCGAAGATATGTGATATTATGGCCAATTCATCTCAGCATTTGTTTTCAATAAGAGAATACTTCGCTGTTTCAGCCCATGTTTTATTAAAGTAATACTTATGATACAATCAGCACCACGGGTGGAGTACTTCATCTGTTTAACTTAAATGTCCAGATGCGTTCCCCTGATAACATGCCACACTTCTTTCTACAATTCAACGCTGTTTTTTTTTTTTCTTCTTTTCTTTGTAGCGAGAGCTTCTGTAACGTCGCTTGTGTTTGTTTGGGGATATTGTACTTTGGCTACTGAAAGAAGGGTTCTCCTTTTTTCTTCTTCAGAGAAGTGTTGCTAAAACGAGGAACCGCAAACATCAGTATGCCACTGCCTCAACGTGCCGCGTCTTTGTGAACTCTTAGGTCAGAGAAGAGAAAACAAAGTCTCATTATGCAGGAACTTGATATAATGAAAAAATTCATTTCATTGGTTGGCCGCAGCACATTCTTAAGCAGGATTCACACATCCTTCAAAGCGTTGATTTTGTTGCTTTTGTTGGAGGGATCTTCATTAAACAAACTTTCATGGTTTGAGTCCTTGTAATTGGAGAGTGCTTTATGTCTTCCGTGGTATCAGGTTTGAAATCTCATTATTTTCCTCACTATGCAAGCTTTGTTCTATTTCATCCAAGGAATCTCTGTATCTATAATGGAGGGCGATGATGGACTATTTCATGTAAGCAGGATGCAGTATTTCGTTTACATCTCCCTTCTCACCAGATGAACATTGTTGAAGGTGTGCTATACGATTCAGTTCTCCATGGAATGCAAATCACAACTTGTTAACATTCACCTACATCATGAACGCAGAGAAATTAAAGCTCCAGATAAACATACTTTTATAACCCACAATAGTGTGAATCATTTCAACTTTTTTAAACATTATCTTCCAGAATTAATTCTGGCGAAAGTGAGATATATGTTTTTACTATTAGGATTTATGTTTTCTGACTTGTATCATATTTAATTTTCAACTATATCTTCAATAGTATGCTTTAAACATTTTTGTCTCCAATTTTAGACCTTTACATTAATTTCAAATAAATTACCTTAATTCTTAGAGTCTTATTTCTTCTTAAGCATTTCTTGTATGAAGCATTCATATAATTTTACATTACGTTTCATGTTGCTCCGAAATTTAAATATGATCTCTTTTCTGGTTCTAATTTTTCAATTTCTCTTCCATTTTCCCATTATATTTGTAAATGTCTGATGACCCATTGTAAAGGTATTACATTTTCGCTATAAAGACCAGTATATATGGTTGCGTTTTGAAGTTTTATTCAATTTCTTCTCATGGCTCTCTCTGGAATTGCATCAGTGAAATATATACTGACCCTTTAACACAGATAAAACCCCAGTGGTTTCTCGCTTTGTACTATTTCCATATAATTGCTCTCCCGATTAAGCTAATGGTCCATCCGCTTTTTGTTTGTTTTGTTATTCATATAAATATTTAGAGAGATATAATGTATTCTGTCGTTACAGTCTTTAATGAGTTATACTTTATATTTTATCTTCAAAGTTAAACATTTTGAAGTAGTTGACATAGGAATACATTTTAAAAGTTCAGCCATTCCGTCCACAATAAAAATTGTCCCCTGCAGACTGCATTTTTCCTTGGGCAAAATCCAATAACATTATTTTAAACGTTTCAAAACCAAATTCTACAAATTGTATGGCTTATATTCTGTTGCCTTACTCAGTTGCTTATAAAATGTTGGCGTATTTTATTGTATTTGTACTATGTTTATTATAAGCATTTACTGATTTTGTATATTGCAATAGTAAGAATAAGTTCGGTATGCTAACTAATATATTTTGTGCGTTTTTGAGGTTTTCTAATGGTACGTTTCGCATAAACGAACATTGCATGGTTTATCTTTTTACTCTTATCTTTCATAGATATACCTTCAATAAACCTTTTGGCCATTTTCGATACCAATTAAAGCCATTTCATTCTATTCATATTGTATCGAAAGTGGGATTCGTGTCCTCTGCTGAAGTATCCCAAAAAGAATGTACAGATTTCTGGTTCAACAATTAACTTCATCTTTATTAATATAATCTCTCACCTATGAAGTTTAAACTCTATATTATTGGAGAGAGTCATAGAGTAGCTCACTATCCAGAGAAATTTCTGCTGGAGCTTCCATGTGAAGACAAATTTTATCTTTGCTTTGGCCATTAAATAAATACTTCACAACTTCAGAAATCGTCTGTATACTCTTGCTTCACCATTTTACTCGAGTTTTCATTACTTTCTCTTAATTGTATTTGGCTCTTGGCATTCTTACTGCTTCGGTGTGTATTCTGGTTCGATATTTAATTCACTTTAGTTTTTTGGAACAGCCTGCTACTTCTTTTTAAAATAAAGCACACTTCTTCAATAACTTTTATTTTTAAAATATCTATATTCGCTATTGCAATATTATGTTATAATATGAAGGTATGTACATCTCAGGATTACAAGCTGAACTAGTCCTATATAATAATCACGAGTTCAGTTTTCTGTTGTACATATTTTCTGGGAATGAATGATTTATGTTCCTTAAACTTCATATAATATTTATACAATTTATTACTCCCTATTGGAGTTATTTTTGTTTCTTTCCCTTATATTTGACGTTCCATATATATTCACTATTTGCTTTTAAACTTCTTTATCGTTTTTTTCACATTTTCTCCACAATTCTATCAATCATTTTAATCTTATTTTTCCAAAATAGTTTTTCCGTTTTCTTCATATATTCATATGATTTTGAGCTACAAATGTTGCTAACTTTTAGCTCTATTGAGAAATCTTTCCATTTCTCTAAAATTAACCTGCTCCTTTCTTTTTTCGTATGATTGCTTTTCAGAACCTAAAGGCAATTATGATACAATCTACTACATTTATCGCATCTCTCCTTCCTTTTGCTTCCTCTTAGCCCACACAAATTCATTATATCTGTCCTCGTCCATGAATACCCTAATCCGGCCTCTTTGTTGCATAATTCATGTATTTTTCTCTTTCCAACTCATACGTACTTTATAATTATAGTATTTATGCCAAATTTGATTCGCGTCTTAGGTGTACACGTAATCAGGGGAGAAATTGCCCGTGTAACACAAAAAGACATCACATTTATATTTTAATTGTTCATATTAATCTGTTTGGTCTATAAGCTGTCAATAAGCATTACATGTCCATAAATTATAGGTGATTTAATATCCTCAATACTGTTTTCACACTTAAAAATAAATATTCACACTTTAATATAATTGTATATTCTTCGTTGTGTTTTGTGTTTACCAATCTTAAGCCATATCTTGCTGTTTATTATCGCTACAAGTTTATTAATGGATGTGAAGCAAAGGGTTATAGCTACATCGGAAGAGGGATAGTCTGCAAGTGCAAGATAACTGGAGTGATATATTACCTCTATAGCCGCACTACAGTAATTGCGTTCAGCTTCTTCTTATAGAAAAGTTGAATGTGAGAAACAACTTGCATGATACATATAAATAAAACGCTTTTGCTATCCATTTCCTTTATTGCTTTATGGTAGAAAGGAAGATAGAACTCACTTGTAATTATTAAGCTATGCATCCCCAAACAGCGGTGTGATGTACTGCATAGGGTCAGTGGTTATTTGAACCACAATAATTTACATCCTGCTCTCTGAGAAGTCCAAGGAAGTTTGCGTTGGTTTATCGCTTCACTCTTCAACAGAATCACTCAGTAAAAGAGTAAACATACTTTGCATCCATGGTGAAAACATGTAAAGGAAAGTTGCATGAACTGGTGTTCATTTATTACTTAGATTTCATCTTCTGCCTAAGTGTTCCATTTCCTTAAAAATCCTAGTAAACTATCTTTATATGCTCTGCTGCTAGATAAAGCATATAAATTTATAGTGTAAATACGTGCTGCATTCATTGGTGATATCCAAATGATTATCTTATCCAACATGTAGGGCTATTTGTTTGAAATACCACCAAACATCATGATTTGGCAAAACATTAAAAGCAATAAATTATTGCTTTTACTTCAGAAGATATGTTAAATTACATTTTCATTGGATAAATTTAAGCATAGTAAAATAAGTAGCTATTTTATATCATGTGAACAACTGAAATATTTTAAGACTAATCAAATACAAAACAAGATGATGGTTAGACCATTAGTTTAAATGAAAATACTTCCTTGGGAAATAATGGAGAAAATTTCATGAGAAGATATCAGATTACACGTGTTCCTTAAATAAATTGTTCATATACGGAGACAAAGAACAATGACAAACTTTGGGTATTCTGAGAATAATGTGATCTTTGGTATCAATCCCTATATTAATTGACTGTTTGATACAAGATTTCAACGATATACTTTAAGAACAATGTTTGCACATAAATTTTAAGTCACCAAAGTTCGGCTTCTTAATTAATGCTCTCTTCATACATTTAGATATGTAACATTGCTTAATTTATTTGCATTTCACTTTTCTTAGCACAGACACAGAGGGTAAATGGTGTAACATTTACAAAAAAAAATTATGTGTTTCAAATATTATATATTTATATAGATTAAGAGCAATCTAACATGAAAACTCTCAAATAAGCAGATGATAAATTTTCAACCAGAAATTTATGTTAACCAATTAGAAGTAATGATCATAGATAAAAGAGGTAACATTTAAAATGTATGCTAAATGAATTATATATTTCTATGCCAGACCCATATTTTGGGTTAATATATACAAAAATTCCGAAAAATGTTTAAAATACAAATATCTTCAGTACTACCTAATGCTGTTTGTTAAAACTTTTTGACCGGTGCTGAGGCATCAATGAATCTTTAAAAAGTTAAGTATGCACGAGAATGTAATGTGCGTATTCATAACAAAGTCTGCGGAGACTGAGATCGAAAGAACTGAGATTTGTCCGAATGTATTTTAAAAGCACAAAAATGATAGATAAGCCGTATCCAGGCAATGGTCCCAATCAAGTGTGAATTCAAACTTTTGTTATTTCTGGTGAAATATGCTATGTGTAAGCCTCATAGGTGGAAAACTTAATTATTATACCTAATAATTTTGATGAGAATGATAACTTTCTTTATAATTCCATCGTTTTCCCAACTGTCTCAAATATGGCAATGCAACTTTATTTTTTATGTAATACCATTTATATAGGAAAAAGAATATCTTCTGAAACTTCTACCTTTAATGTCATACAAAAGTAAATAGTCAATGCTGCAAGCACTTTCGTAGGAGAGGTTTAGACAGTAATGTACTGTAAAATTTTGAAGATTGTTATTCATATGAGTTTTAAATATAATAAAAAATAAATACTAGGAAATTGTACTTATAAAATAAGATGCAACTCAGATTTGTGCTAAGTTATATAGACACAAGAATCATTTCTGCATTATTTCGGCCAGTTTATTCATTATGATCCATATATCATACACATCATAAAGTATATGATATATCGGTTTTAAAATAGTTAACATTCGTACCTTTAGCTATATTCAAATAGGGGCAGTATGGGGAATCTCTAAAATTTGCCCATTAATGGTAAAGTTGATTTTGAAACACTTGATTTCCAGATGCTCCTACGTAAAGAAAGCAACGAGAATATCACCACAATTGGAATCCGTTATATTCTGACAAATTTTCATTTTACATTTTACGCTAAAACTATTTAAACACAATGCAGGTAATGCATAAAAATGGCCCTTCTTTAGACATAAACAGACTATAGTTGTTTTCAATAAAGGAAGGAGCTGTGGCCTTATTTGAAGTGTCGGTTTTCATTTCTACTCACGAATTTATCACCATGATTCAAGAACTGTACGTAAATAATGAATTTACTTTCATGCAAGGCAGCCTCATGTGCATTAACATCTATGCAATTTTTAGCTCTATGGCCGGAGCTCATTTTATATTTAGATTGACATCACAACTAAGGTGTTGATAGCATTAAAGCAAAAGCACCTCCTGTCCCGTAATTTATTAATACGCGACGTCAGTCTAATTATTAGTGCCAGTAGCTGTGTCATTTTGGTCACTTTGTTGCTCTGGAAGTACTTATCTACACAGTTGCCATATAAAGAGAAATACAATTGGATTTCTAGCAAATAAAGGCAATGAATTTACTTCTGACATCAAATCCAACAATGATGTTTAGGTATATGCCAATTTTGAGTATAAAAAGGCATTATGCAACAGCCAAAGAGAAAACCTTTTATCAGAATAGCTGTGCTTATACAGAGTGACCCACGGGAACGTCATAATTTTTCATATTTGGGCTGATATAATACTATTAATTTTTAGTCCACTAAACAATTGTGTCCTATTTTAAACAACTGAACAGTATTGGGACAGAAAAGTGATGACACCGGTTTGTTGATTCCCGGTAACTATTTCGTCATCCTTTCAAAGTTTTACGCATTTTGTAGCTCTTAACAAGAATACAGTCATGTTGTACATATGCAGCAATATTTGGTATCACTAGGCATATTCACCAGTGGAACATCAAAGCACAAAGAGAACATTTGAGCACTTTTTTGTATTAGCAATATTTTATTTTAAATTAATGTTCTCAAACGTAAGTCCTATCAGAGGATGAAATGGGTAAAATAATACCCAGAATCCTTAAGAGCTTAGAAACATTAGCAAGACGATATATGTTCAAACGGTATGGTGTATTCTATTGTTTAGCTACAAGAAGTTATTATTGGTTTGCGTTTTCTATAATTAATTTAGATTGAAAGATCTCCAGTTTTTAATGTTCCACCCTGTATCAAAACAGTTTTAAAATAGCTCGCCACAATTAGGTTATGTTATTCATAGAATAAACCACATAAGTGATAAAGAATTGTATTTTATTTGAACTTCTCTTCGTATCTCTTAATTAATATTCTTGTTTGCTGTTTCTAGCGGCAGAATCAGGAACATGATATGCAACGTAACAATTCATGCCTTCCTTGGCAAAAAGTGCGCCGTTGTAGGTTTTTATCTAAAGAATATGGAAAACGTCCAACAACTATTCTTTTGTAGGGACGTTGCTCGTAGCAACCCTCCTGCTGATAAAAAAGAAGAAACATAATATCTTTTGCTCGCAAAAGGACGAGATATCTGCATAGCAATAAGACCAACAAATAATCACACTCTGAAAGGATGTGCGCCGAGAAGAGAACAAAGATACTCCACAAAGAGTACGTTAGTTACGGGAATGCATCTTATTTTACAGCGTACAAGATAGTCTTTCTTATGGCAACGTGTCTATGAAAATCCAAAAATCCACAGCTTTATTTGGATTGTCTTTACTTTTTACTTTCACTGTTAAGTATACTTGCCCGCCTCGCTAGCGTAGATGGTAGTGTGTATGCCTCGCGTTCAAGAGTTCCCGAGTTCGAACCTCGGTCAGGGTGAGTTACCATATAAGGTTTTTCCGGGGGTTTCCCTTATCCTGAAAGAAGAATGTCGGGTAACTCTAAGCTCTATGGGCCCCGGACTAATTTGAGCATCATTTCACCCATTCCATTCTCGTCCGATATGACAACGTTGGAGGACATAAATTACACACACACACACACACACACACACACACACACACACACACACACACACACACACACACACACTACTACGTATACTAGGTAGCTGAAGTACTGTACTCCACTCAAAAGTTCGATATCAAGATTTAACTGAAAATGTATATTTCGGAACTCCCTTAATGAAAAAAGGCAAAGAATTCTTAGAAAATGGTCTGCGTGATGGGGCGGGGGAGGCGGGTCCACCTCGGTAGCATAGATGGTAGCGTGTCTGCCTCACGTTTAAGAGGCAGAATTCAGTCAGCGTGAATTAATTGGATGAGGATTTTCTCGGTATTTTCTCTTATCCTGAAATACGAATATCGGGTAACTATAAACTACTATTAAATATGGCAGCCTCAGTGATCGAGTCATCAGGTTTCTTTCTATGTAAATATGTGCGAGATTGTGTACTATGTTTTGCTTATATCTGCCTTTGTAAATGACATCTTCTGATATAAGACCAATCAACTCCAAAGCTATAACAGTTTCTTGAATGAAACTTTAGATAAAAATAAATCAGAGTTCTATTGTTGATATATTCTAGCGTTGATAAAATTGGCTATGTGTTAAAATGAACTGCCATGGAAGTTTAATTAAAATATAAATGATTGGTGAAAATTTATATCAGTGAATTTACAATGCATACATTTATATCCTGTAGAATTTCGGTCTGCTACATCAAATGGTTTCTGAGACAATGGATAATTAATTCAACATATCTGGTATTTGCAGGATAAAAATATTAATCTTTCCTTAAACCTTCTCATCTGATTCAAATAACTTCCTAAACCTTCAAAGTGATATCAGTTGCTCTGGAAATCACATCTAAAAGGTGATTTGCATTTACAAAACCTTTTGACTTTAATTGTATTAATATTCATTTGACAGTTTTTCTTTCACAACACGAGTGTGTATTTTTATATTACTACTGTGAGAAAAAGGTGGAACTGAACTTGAATGCTCTTCGTATGAACTAACCAATTAATCAACTGAGCCTTATAACACAATATTTGCATTAAATCAACATGGGTTGAATTATTGTTTTGTAGTTTATATTTGCAGAAGTAATTTCAGATTATTTTGGCTACCGTTTTAAACAATGTATTATCGAAGCTTTAACTAACAATTAAAAAGCTGGTGCGAAGACATTTTCTTGTCTGCTTCTTGAATCCAGAGTTTTTATTTGTTTTGTTTTGACAGAACCAACAAAAATTTATGGCTAATACTTTCAAAATAAGTATTTATTTAAAGTAAATATTTTTAAGCATAAAGTGGCCGATAACGAACGGAATTTTATAGCAACCGCTAAAATTCCTTGATCGTGTAGAAGGAAAGACTAAACAGGACTGTCTGGAAGTATACAACAAGAACTTAATGCTTAACATAAATCCATTTTCGAAGTCACATAGTTCTTAAAGAGCTTGTCTGCCATCCGCATTCTTTCCTCGCGAGTCTTGTACAATTCCACAACAAAAAGGAAGAGCTGAAGTCACGATCGGGATTTGAACCATAGGCTTTTGTCTTTATGCGTCAGTGCTCTTTCATTTGAACCGCCTTGACATCCCCAAGCTGGTGACTAGGCAAATTCTCTTTTATCATAACCCGACAAAGTTGAAGAGCATCTTAGCACGTGAAACACTCTAAGTCATATGAGTGTAGGAGTTCTTTTGAATGTCAGTTTCTTGTGTAACAGGTCGCCTTTTACTGCAGAGTAGGAGGGAGGGTGGAACTTTAAAGTGGTCTCAAGCCAAGACCTTAGTTTTCTTGAGTCTCTGTCCATCCTTTGCATACCACTGCAATTTTAAGATGCACTTAATCAAAACCTCGCCTCCGGCGAATGGATTGCTCGTGGTTTGAGATTCCTAACTAAGGCTTTAGGCGCAGTTACGTATTTACTTGTTGACAATTATGACACCTGCTGAGGATTTCAGCATCAAAGCTTCGGAGAATGGCGCTAGAAAACCCTGAAGGTATCCCTCATATATCTTTTTTACTTTGAGGTGACGTAGACTAAGAAGAGATGCGAATAAAGTTCTCAGTTAGAACCTTCCTGGTAATAGCATTCTACAACCTCTCAGCTAGTGTAATGCACCTAATGATATGGTCATATATATGTGACGGCGAACATCTGCAGACACACAGGGATGAACATAGACATGTGCTGAAATTCGAATGGTTTATTTTGTCTAATTCGTATGAATACATCAACCCTTAAACGTTATTCAACCGTGGGAGTTTTGCTTGTTTCATGATGAGCGTGAAAGCCAGTATAAAACTTTCATGTTCTATGTATTTCCTCATTTCAACTCAACATTGATTTGTTGTAAAATTAATGTTTAAAGAGAGAAAAATTAAGCAATTGCTCTTACAAACTTCTTACTGATTACTTACCCAAATTACATACCTCTCTACCCATCCTCGTATTCCCCCAGCTACTTACCTACCTGCCTATCTATCTATCCATTCACATTCCCATCTACTCACCCACCCAGCCAATCCACATCGTTTCCACGTCCACTCATCTTGTCCATTTTTACTAATAAGTGTTAATAACATGTACAATGCATTAGCTCGACTGCAAAAAGCTATTTTTAAAAATCACCCATGCGGGTATGTTTGTGAACTCTTCAGGCGAAAAGAAAGACGTGAGTTGCATGAAAGCTGGTATCTCAGATCTCACATAGAAAATAGGTTAAATTGATGGATTCGAAATAATTCTTTCTTCCAAACTTTTGCTAGGATGAATGTTAAAACGTTATACAACATTTTCATTATTACCTACGTACTTGAAGTATGTACACTGATTACCAAGATAAAGAGAAGATATCCTATTGCAAATGAAACACACAAAGAAAAATTACATGCTCGCTTACTATTCAATTTATGTGTTTTTTTTATTAACATTTTAAGTAAATATTAGTATCGGCGGATTTGAAACAATGCTTAGAGAGTGTGAGGAGGTAGAGAAGGACTGCAGAGAACGGTAATCTGACATGGAATGAGGGAGAGAAGGAAGGAAAGAAAGGTAGTTTGGACATGGAAGGAGAGAAAAAAAAAAAACATTCTGTACTTTTAGATAATAACCGAAGCAAAGCTGTGAATTCACCTAGTTCATAAACATGGGAAATGTATAGGCACACATGTAGGTTTATTAAAAAGTATATATCCTTTAAAACGATTGTCTCATTACCAACCAAAAATTATTAATTTGTATGATTAATCTCACTCTAAAATTCAGGGAACAGATAATATATACGATGAAAAATACTTATGGAGGAAAGCTCATCAAAACACATTAACAAGAGTGTTTTTAACAGTTAATAAATAACTGCACCAAGTAGTTTCACGTCACATAGATGCGTACCCATTAGGTATGTATATACGAGGCTTTAAATTTGGTTAACTATTGTTATCTGGAGTTTTATGAAATTAAAATATAGGCAATTAAAAGCTGAATTAACAATTAACATTCCATGGAAATGTGCTAATGAATCTGCCCCCCGATAAGTTTTTCATTGATACAATTCATCTTTATAATTATTCACTTTAGAGTCACGATTGTGATATTTTGCATAACATTTATGCAAATAAAAATATACTGAATTCTTTACCAAATTTAGACTTTCAATATAAGTTCTTTTCATCGCCATTGTCGAAAAGGTTCAGAGGTCAAATTAATTAAAACTGTGACATGAATATTAATTTTTCCATACATAAAATGTTTGATATCATTAACATTACACTGCAAGAATTATGAGAATTATGAATATATATGTGCAACTGATATTTATTTTGTAGTGAAATTACTAATAATATAGTAAAACTTTTTACATTTAAAAAAACTAAATTTGTTGTTTCGTTAACGACATTTCTAACACCTCCAAGACTTCTTTTTTCAAAGGCTTTATAGATATCTTGGCTATCCGGTTTTTACCGCGTCATGTTTTGTGAAATCAACGATTCGACCAAGAAGTTGTGGGCGTCTTCAAAGGCAAACTGCGCCGCTTTCTGCAGCTTGTCAGCTTTTCCATAGGGACCGGCAGGTGATGGAGTGAGTTCTTGTTGGCCAGAGGGAACATATTCAGGGGCTTTTTCATTATCACCCTGTAAGAATTAATACATTTAAGTATGTATTATTAAATTTCAACTGAAGAGTATTGTCGCGAAACCCATTTTTTACAACTGGCGACGTACGCGCGGCTTGTTTACACAGAGGAACTGATAGGCAGACAGCGTGGTAATAAAGAGCTTGCATAAGCAGTTAAGATAGCATGCAGATAAAGGTCTGCCGAAACAAACAAACTGAGATAAATGGAAATTTCTGGTGACATCTTGATTGATAGAGACTATTCGGTTTCTTGATTTTTCTGGAACAGTCTGAAATTATCGGATGAGGTATTTAAGGGAGCGACGACTCGCGAAGAAGCAGTCGCAAACAGAGCGGTAGTAGTAAACAGCTGTGAAGTGTTGTAACGAGAGCTGATGTAAACAGCTGTAATCAGAACGCTGTTGTAGACCTTGATAGATTGTGTATGTGATGTAATACTGCTGCTGTGAGTGTATTTCTACGCAAATAAAGAAAATTTGGAATATCTGCAAGTCGGACTTTTAATTCTACGAACCCATAAAGTCACAGTATTCAGATCGGCGGTAAACCTAATAATGTTAGGGTTTTCATCGCTGTATTGGCGTCCATTATGACCTTTAACAACACATGATGCGAATATCAGTATGCCACCTTTACACTCCGTTAGGTACAGGAAGAAAGCAATAGAGGAAGTTAAACTAACGCACGGAAGGAAAGCTAATATTGTATCTCCGTTTAGATTATCATTGCTAAATTCGCTACGTTGTGTCACATTTTCTGTCGATAACGATGCCATACATTAACATAAATTTCACAGATATGAGTGCTGAGTTTATTTCCAGTAACTGCTGCAATTTAATCATAACTAAATTCAAGAGATAATCTCGTAGTGACTAAGCTCTGGCCAAATTGTATCCAAAATTTTATCAACTGAAATTACAGTGTCTACATTTCGAAGCAAACACAAACTTATTTGAAATTTTAAACCCTTCCCTGCAAGTTTAAAGCATATCAAAAGTACTTTATAAACGTATTTTAAGATTAAATTTTAGTGCAACGTTTTCAGTTCGCAAATTAAATATAAGTAAAAGTAAATATCTTACAAACAGCTCCACTAAATGCGCCAAGCTTTATTCTCTGCTTTTTATAAAAAGAATTGAAATTATATAAACATTGCAAAAAGTACCGATCTCTGCGGTGTAAATGTTCTTATTTGCTAATAATGAAAAACACGTGCATTTGATTCGTTGGTTTTATATTTGCTTATCAAAACATTTGAAAATTCATACTTTTAGTTCTTTATTTGTATTTGTTTATATTTGATGATTTGGTCAGATTATATGTAGAGATTTGCTCGAAATTGGTAGATAATGAACACTTTCTAACAGTATTTGATCATTAGAATCATTCCTATCGTATTTACTAAACTTTTAGGGTATAAATGGGCCCAAATGTCCTCGCTATCGACGGGCCCTAAAACACCACACACTCACTCACTAGAATATTAATTATTATTTATATTCCTCTTCGAAATAGTTTATATATAATATAACGTTGCTCTAGTTGGTGCCAAACACATTCCTTATTGCCACATTCTTGTGACATGAATACAGTAGTTAATGTAGATAGTAGATGATTTTATGACATCACCCTGAATTTCCACGTGCCCTCTTTACCCTCCAGTCAGTAGAACAACTTCAGGCGACTTCTGTACAGGGCTCTGCAGTATGTATAACCGCCTATATGAGTATTACACATTTTTCTGAGAACACTATGTGTTGTACGTCCTGTGCCGTGGCGTAGCGTGCTAAGGCAGCTTGTCTTGTTCCCTAGTCACGGAAAGCGGCCCGGGTTCGATCCCACCCACGGGGTGCGGAATTTAGCTCCCGGGTATAGGACCGGTGCCCCCTCAGCATCGTGAGGAAAGTGAGGAGCTTACGATAGCGGCCCTAGTCACGAAAACCAACGTTCCGGCTGGGGGATGCCGAGATGCTGACCACATCTACTCCCCGTAAATGGCCGTGAGACCGGCAGTCGGGTTGGTTAACCTTGGATCTCTTACGGCTATCGCGCCAGTGGTTAACTTTAACTGTGTGTTTTATGTGATCCTAAACATGCTGGAGATGGTAGAAAGTATTTATGTAGCACATTTCTTCAGCTCACCATCTTCTGATGGTCAGAGAGTATTCTACTTTGTCAATGTGTCTAACAGTCAAGCTTTTGTAGAGAACTACCCTATTACTAGACTGAGTAATCGCTAATAGATGTTAGCTTACTAAATCGTATTCGTTATTAGGTTTTCAGACATAAGAGCGGCAGGAAAATCTATTTTCATTCTCTGCTACCTTTAGTGAAAATATGACAGATCTTCAGTATAGCCACATGATAAAAAAAAAGATGATGTCAGACATTAATTTCCGTTTTGTATGCCTGGATACTTTCGTATCACTTATTACGCATTTACTCTGATTATAATAATAAAGGGGAGATCATAAGCCTGTCCCTGTCAAAGCTGAATGTACTAAACTGATTGCTCATCATTACAGAAACTGTTTAACATATCAGAATGAAAGTTTTACACAATGCATATATAACATGTATAATAGGTTCAAGGTCTACCTCTGTCAGCCTGAGTGGTTCAGTTGGTTAGGTGCTGGCCTACTTATCGCACGGTTACGTGTTCAAACGCGGTTCTCATCTGAAGTTTAAGTGTGTTTAAAAGTGATCTACTTGTATACAATAAGTCTGAGCATATATTAAGGAAAATAGTATTATTCCCTGAATGACACCATCTTTTCATTAAAATTCATCGTCAATTATTTATTTTAAAATGTGACTAACCATCATGGAAAAAACATTTTTCAACTTTTTTGTACAAGACATTTTACAAATTGTAAACTCCCCGGCAGGCCAGCACAACCGGCAGCTCATCCTCAGGAAATTTTACCACTACAGCACGACAGCCCTTAGAGTCTATTTTCTCTAGACTTTAATTCATCTGTCTTCAGTAGTTTTATGACAAAACGAGCCATTTATATCCTAACATTTTATTGATAAAGAACTATTTAAAGGAAAAGCGAGAGTGAACAAACTCCCATACAACTGCAAAGAAAGAAACTACAGAACCGAGAACTGGCCACAGAAGTAGCCATACTTAACCGAGTATTAATATTTAGAGCAAACACTCTCTCTTAAAACTTACGTTGAAATATGTTTGCGTGTGTGCATGTGTGTGTGTGTGTGTGTGTGTGTGTGTGTGTGTGTGTGTGTGTTTGTGTGTGTATTAGCAGTTGTAATATCCACCACTTTAAAAAGAATTTCTGTGAATAAGACTGTACAGAAACCGAAAACATATGGGTTGTAACTGATCTGACCTGGGTGTGATAAACACTAACAAACAGGGTATCCAACAGGTCTAATCCCAATTGCATCTTATTCCCCTGGATTTTTTTTTTTTTTTTTTTTTTTTTTTTTTTTTTTTTTTTTTGGCTGTGGCAAACAATAGTTCAATAGTTTGTTTTGACCATTTTCATTATTACAGGATGGTCGAGTATGGAAATGCCTAGATAATCAGCAAATACTTTCCAAGAATGTCTAATTATAATTCCAGCGAAATCATGTTTGTTTTCTACGCAAGTGTTAACACAAGATAAAACTATATTTTCGTTTTCTCTCTTAGCTGCTATTTTCCTTTTACACATCTGTACTGTAAATGTGATCTCCAAGTAGCTACAGATTGAGAACCTGTGCTAAAGGTGAAGTAAGACACTGTGGGCGACAGAGGCATCGGCAGGCACTGCGATCATGCAGCCAAAGCTCCTATGCACCCTGAGGAGAGGCGACCCAGGAGGAACTGGTAAGGCGGAAATATACAGGCGCAACGAGTTTAGGAGCACCGATATAACAGAGGACAGGGACCCTAACATTTGCAGATTGAATCTTCCCGGTAGTGTCTAGTTTAACAGAAGGCTCTACCTCTAGTGAAGCTGAGCACGCCCTCCGCGGGGCTTAAACGCAAATTCTCCACTATGTAGCGCCCGAGATACCTGACGTCCCGGATCAAACTTGAAAGGAAAAAGCGGTTGAAGGGTGACGTGAAATAGGGAGGTCAAAATGGAGATGAAATAAGTGGCCCCACCCCTAGTGACTCGTGGAAACTTCCGAAAAACTCATCGCTCAAGAATCGAATCCATGACTTTCCGAAAGCGGAACTCAGACGCTACCACTTGAGCTTTCCAAATTGGTACCTATAACACACTCTACTGTAACGTAACTTTATGTGTATGACCTATTTTCAAAATAATCGTCACAAAATTTCTTTGTTATTTTGAAATGAGAGTAAGGATTCAGGTTCAAAACCACCTATTTAATTGGGCAATCTGATTACTTTGTCTGAATCGTCAACCAACCTATTACTTCCTATGCAGCAAAATAAGAATTTGACCTCTAGTAGTGCACGTGCAGCATTAGTTTTATCGCTAATTTTATCTAGTTACTGGAACCACATAACAATGCATCAAAGTTATGACTAACTGTCTGGGAATGTAGTGGATGTTAAAAGACTTGGAGTACTGCACCACCGTGATTGTAAATGGGTGTTTATTACGTTGGGTGGCAAGAGAAGTTTTCTTGCAGCAGTGTGTATCTGAACAACCTCGGCAATAAGGGATAATTTTAGCTGTCTGCCATGGTGGCGAAGCTCATGTATTGCTTTAAAACCTGGCATTGTTACCCTTGGTTTGTACGCTCATCCCAAGACAAGATAAAAATCATGAAGCATTTCTAACAACCGGTTCGACAAACCATCACATTACCAATAGAAATAAAAGTTAGCTGTTTAACTATTTAGGATAAATATATAGGTACATAGGTGTAGCTATACACCATAGAGACTAACTCGTGTACTGCGACCCAGCCCGAGGAGGACGGGATGAAATGAGAGAACTGTAGTAGCCTACAGGCTTTAATCAACCTGAAATATGTGTATTGAATTTTATATAAGTTGTTTTTCACTCAAACTAAGTTTTCAGGTTTGGGTTAACCATAAAAATTAACACAGGTACAATGTAGAGTAATTTAAACGACAATATTTATACTATATAGCTTCTTTCGTTGCATTAACGATTTTTAAATTATTGGTTAACTAACAGTTTAATTTTCTAGTGGCTTTCCTGAGTTATTAGCTCAAGAAGATAGTATGCAATAATATGCATTAGCTATTATTACATTCTCCACTTAAACAACTGGCTTAGATTAACCCCACCCGCCTCGATAGCGTGGTGGTAGCATGTCTGCCTCACGTTCGAGAGGTCCCGAGTTCGAATCTCGGTCAGGTTGAGTTACCTGGATAAGGTTTATTCCAGGGTTTTCCCTTATCCTTCAAGACGAATGTCGGGTAACTCTATACTCTATGGACCCTGGGCTCATTTGAGCATCATTTCACACATTCCATTCATCGGCCGATATGACTTAATGTTGGAGGACGTAAAATTAAAAAAAAATAGATTAACCCCTTCTGTACGTTTATCTCCTACAGCACTATATTGAAAATACTTTAGGGAATAGTTGTTATGATCAACTGGAATACGTTAGTTTTCATGAAATTAAATTATAATTACTATACTCTGTAAATTAGTTCAAATTTTGTTTGTCTTCTGTTAGCAAAAGTTAAACGCCGTTAACCTTGATTTTTAAACGAGCAGTTATTTGACTATGTCAATAGCATGAAATTAAGGATGGGACTTAAATACTTACAGTACAGTAAGTCGCGTGTCTCATAGCATATGAGAACACCTAGTGGTCTGCCGGGAAACATACGAGTCATGTCGGCATGCAATCGCACGGAGAGCGGGAGATCCGTGGTTCAAATCCCGGCTATGGCAATGAATTTTTCAGTTTGTCTCTATTCATTCAAACCTTAGCCTAAACATGGCTAGTGTGGAAGAGCTGATTATTTCCAGCATGAATTTCACTTTAGATGAAAGTCTTTACAAAATTCTTAATCTTCTCCACAATGATTCGAAAAAGACACACATAGGACAAGACAAAATAGATATATTACTTCTTTTTGGGAATACCCTATGATGTCCTTTTCGTCCCGAAGTACACATTCATAAGCCGTAAACCACAAAAGTGGATAAAACTTAAAATACAAGAAAAACCTGCATATCCCATTAAAGCGCACAGTTTATGCCAAATGAATATGTTTGAAGCATTAAATATTTACGAGATATTCTTTAATATTGGCTTGAAATTTCAAATACATACTTGTATTTTCTCAAATGAAAAATCGTTATTCGTCACTTTTTCTTAATGGAATCTATCGAACAGCGATCCGCTCTTAAAAGTTCTGGTTTTCACTTACGCCTACTGCATGGTGCTAATTGCCTATGAATAAATACGTCACACATACACACATTTCCGATATTACGATATTGTATATATTGTAAATTTGTAAATACAAACACCTTACTATTGTATCTTGTAAATATACCTGCTGTATCTACTCTCTAAACTTTTAATTAGATGTTACTAGCTGAAGTGGTGGTAATTAACATGCATGGGATTCTTCTTACTATCCGGAAGACAGCTCTTTGGAATAAGGGAAAAGGTCATCATGTTAATCCATAAAATGCTGACAGTGAGAGTATTTATTTACGTCCGTTTAAAATAAATAGGTCCAAAATCATGATTATGATTGCTAACGCTATTAATATTGCTGTCATCAGCGTTATTAAATTAATATTTGCAGAGCAGTAAGAAATTATAAATCACTTAATGTTTACGGGGAAATCCTATGTAGGCAAGTATGTTACACAACTTAGTGACGTATGTATATATTCCGAGTTGAATCATGTTAGAATACCAGTTTTAAATCGAAGAAAAATATCGTAAACCATATGCTTTCCTACATTAATGGGCCAGTATATTTTTCCTGTGCCCATTCATTGTGTGAACGATTGCGAAGCACTCAATGACACTTGCTCTGGCTTATATATGGCCAACAGAAGTGTAACAAGATTTGTGTTCCATGAGTGCAAAGACTCTGTTCAGGCATACACAATGCGGTAAGGAAATAAATCTTTCAAGCCTCCACTGACACAGTAACTTGGCTGTGAAACGTTCGTATCGAGCACGAAGTTATTACACAAGTGCTAGAGAAAAGCAACAAAACAGAGAAGAAATGTATATAAATTAGAGAGAAATATGTAGTTATTCCTGTCTCAGATACGTGGGATACCTTTATATAACGTTTTCAGCTTAAATGTTTACCCTGCTCCTTTTACAATGACTTCAGAAGTTATGGCTTAATATATTCTGAATATTTAAGATTTCTGCAGGTCTTGAACACGTTTTGTCTGTGGATAACAGAGGTTATTCATAAACTTTAAGTGGAGTAATTGCCATTTCAATGCAAAAAATGCCCCATTATGCTACACATAGGCAGCATATCATTGGTTGTTCAATGATATCTCTATCGGGTATTTAAATGTCGGAGTAGTATTTAACACTTGATTATAGTATAGTATTTCAAGCTTGTTTTACATTTAATGAGCTTTAGTACTAAAGACAATGCATTACTCACATCCTATGTATGGTAAAAAAGAAATGTGGTCTCTTAATATATGTTTTATTCAATACATTCAACCTTATTTATAACGCCAATGATTTGAGTGATGTATTTAAATGTTAGAAAGGAATAACGTACTGCTATATTCCTAAAATCTGTCCCAATATATTAAGAAATACATCAATTAAGTATAACGTAGAATCATGTATATAGCACAAAAAAGAAACCTATTTTAAAATGTAATGGTTGTTTTAATTTGGCCCAGAAAATCCCTTATTATTTATTTATTTGAGAATGTTATTTAGAGTTTTAAATATTAATATTGATTAACAATTGGTGAAAGTGGAAAGCGAAGGAGATAAAGAAACAATTGAAGGTAAACTTGTGATTAAATAGGTAAAAACGAAGAAAAGAGAATAATATTAATTTGTTTAACGATAATGATTGCAATCTAAAATTATAAAAAAGGTATTTGAACGTTAAATTATTTAAATATGACGTAAACAAAAAATATGTACATTACCTAATATGGTATTGAAAAGTGGGTCCTGAAAGATAACGTGAACCAGTGAGAAATTATTGAATTGTCATAGCAACAGCAAATTCAATAATTGATTACCAAGAGTTAGCGTCATTCTGTGTATGAACGTCGAAGAGGTCAGAAGCAAAACCTTATCAGTGTAAGGGAACTCGATTTCAAGTTGATATTGAGAAGGAAACTGACGTGTTTTGTTCATTTTCAACCTGAATTAAAAATCAGTAGGTATGTTTAATATGTAATTGAATAGTTTATTTCAATTATGGTATAACATTTTAGTAGGATATCCGTGTAACACCACGCAATGAGATATATATCATTATCGTGCGTGCCCGCCTCAGTAGCGTAGATGGTAGCATGTCTGCCTCACGTTCAAGAGGTCCCGAGTTCAAAGCTTGGTCAGGGTGAGTTACCTGGATAAGGTTTATCCGGGGTTTTCCCTTATCCTGAAAGACGAATGTCGGGTAAGTCTAAGCTCCGTGGTCCCCGAATTCATCTGAGCATCATTTCACCCATTTCATTGAAAGTCCGATATGACAACGTTGGAAGATGTAAATTAAAAAAAAATCATCGTGCCTCGGCTGTTGCAGCAATGTGTAGCAGAATAATAAATATTTTGAAAATTGGATAAATAACAGTGGGAAGAATATTGCATCAATACATCCGAAGATTTGATCCAAATGGCTTCCTATCCTGCGGCTTCAAGATAATCCAGGCGGAGATCATGTCATCGTCCTCATTTGAAATCCTGTTCCAAAAGTACTTGCAGTATAAACGTGACACATGAACTAACGAAATAGACAAAATAACAATAGACTTTTTGACAGTGTGAACGAAGTAAAGAGTGAAATAAAAATCGATTGGGGGGGGGGGGAAGCAAAGCTACTCGCTAAGATATACACTGAAATCGAGAAGAAGATTAGTTGGCTATGAAATATTTCATTTTCAAAAATAGTAATTACTGATAACACGTGATGAAGAGGGAAACGAGAGAGAAGGAGCTACGGCACTTGCTGGTGTTTGGTGTTTGTTTGTCACAGAAGCTGTTATTGACGGAATTATATAACATTTTCTCTAATGAATACGCTTCTTAAAATCATATTTTGTGCCATTTCTGGCCACTTTCGGGAGCTTCAATCAATATTTTACCTTTATGTAGTGTATTGTTTGCTTTTTGTGCATTTTTTCCAACATAGGTATACCAAAATAGATAGCATCATGTGAAATAGTTAAATGTACTTTGTAACAATAATGAAAGTTATCGGTAGGAAGATTTAACATATCAGTCCTTCGGAAGACAGTTGCGAGTGTATGGTTACTAGCCGCCATCTAGAAAATGAATATAGTAACCCTTATACAACGTTATGCTTTAGTATTAGTCGGTCACGCCTAAAACACCATTGGAGGAGGGGAAAATTGTTTCGTACAAAATACAAAATTTGTTTGGCAGCTACTTAGTTTCTTGTTCCGTCGAACGCAGTCATACCGCGGCAGAGAATTGGTTTGTATTGAATTACGGTACGGAGATCTGTCACTATGACTAGTCTTGATCCATTGTATCTATGCCTCAAGTGGGGCATCCTCGGGAGGAACGATGATGTGAAGGAGACAAAGAGCCACGAGAGTGCAGAGGGCAGGGTCCCTACTTTTTACCATTTGGAAACTCCCCCGGCAGGCCAACATAACGGACATCCCACTCTCCGAGATCCGGAAACAGCCCACCAGGTCGGCCCGGAGACCAGAAATCGTCCTAGCGAAGGAGGAAGTGTTTACCAATAGCATATCATTGTGCTATGCAAAGCCGAGACACCCGCCTACATGAGAAATTTAAAATGAAAATGGAGATGAAATGGAGGAAATTCGGAAGATGTGATTAAGCTACCAAGCATTCTCTTGGAGACCCGAGAAAACTCCGAGAAAATCTCATGGTTCATATCGGCCATCCACGGTAAACCAAACCGTGAATGCGGGCAGCAGATGAAACCACCTAGGCCATTCCGCTGGGTCTGAAAATATAGCACATATTTTACTTTCGTAGGAGTATCACTTGGAATGTATTACAGAGAAAAAATATGGGATAACCTTATAGCAACGATGAATATTTGAATGATTCCTTGTGTAAAAGCTATGGATATAGTGGCAGCTTGGTAGCCGCACATTGCATTACTTAATTTTTATCCTTTATTTACAACAGCTACATCTTATCACGTCTATTATATTACCTATAATCATCTCAGTTTATCATATCGATTTTGATAACTTTGTGTACGCGGTTTCCTGCAGGATACTGTGTAAAATGTCTTAGCAGAACAAAAAGTCAGTACTCAAAATATGGTAAAGGGGGATAAGTGAGTTTAAAATATTTGACACGTTTGCGTTAAATACGGAATAATAGAAAATCTCCGCAAATGTAGCTATTTGTCGCTGTAAATTAAAACTAATTAGTTTTGAAGGATAAAACTACTAAATTAAAAGCGTAAGAACAAGAAATAAAATAAATTGCTATTGAGAAATAAACGTTACTGTAACTTATGTCAGCTCACTTGTTATTTTTCATGGTGACGAGTAGAAGCCTTGAAATCAGCAACCACCTATGGCACAGGTCCCTAACCCACATGCAAGGATGGCTGTAAGAAGTGCCTAACGATAATTCTGCTATAAACATTGCAGCACACATCCTCCGTCTAATCGCACAGTAAAACCGTCTCGAGTACGGGTTGTAAGGTGGCTAATTACTGAAAAATTCAGTTGGGAGTATCCGCAAAACTACTGACTTGTTGAATAAACAGTTTTATTATATTTTTCTCAATATATAACATATCAAATAATATATTAAAAAGCATTTTGGAGGAAACGGGTTTTTATATTCGGATGATCCTCGTACATCACCATCGACTTCATTGTTACACGATAACGATAAATACAATGGATAGTATCAGCAGGAGTATAGGTATTTACACTTTCATAAGGGTTCATTTGTTATTGTGCTCGACTTATTCGATTATGCTATAAATCGCAGTGCGATATTAGCTACAGAGTCTAATGCTAAATTATGCTAATATAAGGTAACATAAGCTCGCATATTCATACCTTCCTTCTGCCAGCATAACCCATTGCTTGCTTAGCTTACATTTGAGGAACCACAAGATCGCACACTGCTTTTAACAGCACACAAGAATTTGACTTGCAATTGGAATCTTTTTAATGCCAAAGAAAGAAAATGCCTCATTGGCAAAATTTAATTCCATTCTTCAGTGTTGATCTAAAATAGTGGCGAAAACAATTTTAAGAAGAGTTTAATGTTTTCATTGAAGACTTTTAATTCGGTCACTAATCTTGGGTAACCATTCGGAGGCGCTCAAGAATGGGTCATACTGGAAAAAGCAAGACACCGTGAGTTCCTTACAACTCCTTTATTGCAGTTAAGAGTCCAGATCTCTGACTTTAACTTTACAGATGATAACCTGTTCCAAAATGAACTTCAAGAACAAAAATAAATACAACAAAAATCACCTAATTCTCTATGAATAAGAGAAGTTCAAGCAGTTACAGGTTATTGCAACATTTAGTGTTTCAATTTTGCTAACTCGCCAATATACCCTCATTTTGGATTCACCAAGAATGCAGCCATCGTATTGTACACTTCGAATCGCGCTTCTTTGTTTTGTAGTTGAGACAGATTGTTGAAGGTATTTGTTTTCACAGTATTAAGATCTTGGACAAAGACCTGGATGTCTGCGAGAACATTTTCCGCTGGATTCAACCCAAGATTAATGACCAAGTGGGTCGATGTGGGTAACGCTTAAACCCTTAAAAGCCTCAATTAAGAACTTTGTTAGGACACTAGTTGAGCGTCTTCATTTTCGCCTGCTCTCCAATTCAATTTTCTAGCACTAATTGCAAAATGACACGAACACTGTCCTCATTAAGGTGCTGGCCCGTAGAATTGCTTCCAAGAGACTCCTTAGCCAGCATTTTCTCTTTGTTACTATGGTTCCTCAAAACTATGTTGTTTTCATGAGATTCGTAGCAACTGCTAATTTACATTCAGGGAAAACTTATCCATTTATACTTATAATTCCAAGTGCATGTACAAATTCCAGCGTTTATTTTGCATTGTTTATTAAAGTTTCCTTTATCTTACTTACTTGGCACCTTGAGAGAGGTTTCATTTAATGTGCTCTCTAATTGGTATGTTAACACTCTGTTAATTTTTTTGTTTATGAATGAATATATTTTGCCAAGTGGATCATTATCTATGTAGTTGAAACCAGCTGAATCAGGAAAGTTTGCAGTTCCTTTTTCTTTACGTTTCTTAACTCATTCATTTTAATGGTAAGAATGCAAGATATCGCATGAATTTTTGTATTTTTCTTCGTTGGTTAGAGATGTTAATTATAGAAATGTAACTTGATTGTTTACTCCCTTTTGTGGTGCGTCTTGTGGTTCCACACTTTCTCACCAGTAGGTCTGCCACTTACCTGCAAAGAAAAGAGAACAAATATTAGCAACGTTTAATGTATTTATTTTCTGTTTACCTTTAAAATCCCTAACTCCCTTCTATTTATACGTACAGTTGATCTAGTAAAAGAAATAGATAATAAAATATAAAATATCCAAATATTACGAATATTCGACTCTTTCGAAGAAATTAAATTCGATTGTAATATAATTCCAAAATCAAAGCTCATTTGGAAGTTTGAGGTATTAGGTTAGCATTATTGTCCTTATAACTTAATTTCAATCTAAACTGTAAAGTTTAAATTGCATAAGGAATTTCACTTGAACCGAGATATGTTGTGGTAAGTAAAACGGAGATTATCATCTTCAGGGTCACAAAATAAAGAACGAATATGATAGTAGAATTTGAGAGTATTGCAATACGCTGACCAGATTTATGAACGTTATTAACAACGTTATGAACCCAGAGTCCCAACTTCAGCTTCACGGTTTTGACGGGCTCCTTGTGCACTTTTACAACCATCGCAATAATATTATGGACCCTGGAAAGGAGAAAGGATTAGAATTAGGATTTACCACGTAGAGGATTCGGCACGGAGACCAGTCGTAATCCATTGCACCTATGCTCCAAAGTGGGGCACATCCGGGAGGAAGGATGAGGTTAGAGGACTCAGAGGGCGGCCGTCCCAAGGAGCCACGACAGTGCAGAGGACAGGGTCCCTACATTTTACACAGAGACCTCCCTCGGCAGGCCAGGACAAAGGGCATGCTCCCCTATTGCAGCAGGGAAACGATCCCGGCCACTGGGCCCGAAATTCTCCCAGCAGCAGGTTTGAAGTCCGGCAACCGATCTACCGTAGGAGGAAGTAGTTTTCCTCAGAGCATATCAATCTGTGATGCACCGCCGAGACACCTGCCGACACTTCTTACCCTGAAAGGGACCACCAGATGAGAGATGATGTGAAATGATAATAGAGATGAAATGGAGGGGCAGGAAATTCGAGTCATGTAATTAACTATCTACGCAACACAAGAAGGCAAGCTAGAGGCATGTGTAACGTAATCACTTTTCCTGTCCTCACGGTGATTATGCTCGCTTTCCCAGTATGTCAAGAATGCTAGATTCGTTTATAATATGCAAGTGATGTCACATAATTCACCCATGCATAATACCTATCACTACAGCTACTGCAATAAATTTTATATATCGCAGCATCGGTGACTTATATTCACTTTCACACACTCATTTGTTAGTAAACAGATACACTAATAGAGCACATAAACAGTTCAAACCCCTCTCCTCTTCATTGGTCTCTTGCCTTCTTGTGGTGGGTAGACAGTATCCAGCATTCACCTAGCAGCCCGTAACCCCCCCCCCCGAAAAAACCCATGGGTCGGGAAGGTCAGCCCCGGGAATCGAACCCAGGCCTCCCGAACGCGGGCCACCGCTTGAGCCAACTGGGAGTATATTTGTATAACTGAAAATGAATGGACTTAATTGTCCGAAAGAAATCATATACCGAAAAAAAATTATATTATTCGAAGAGATGTTTTGAAATATTGTCATATGTTGAAATTATATGGGAAAACCGAACAATAACCATCTAGTAATGCCGATAAACCAGTGCCATAATAACTGTTTTGTGTATCTTAAGTACCGACTAAACGTTTTTATATAGTTAAATACTTAGTAGGCAAGTTATCCTATTTACGAAACGTTATAACAAACAGTGTAAAGTCATTCAGGACTCTTATGTTGAACTTATAACGAATTTGCTTTTATCCTCTATTGTACTGTCATATCACAATTTAATAATTTCATCTAATTAACAGGGCGAGACATTTCAGTACCTTCTCGGCCCCACAAGAGCTACCCAGGTTACGATCACACGGACATCAGGACAAGGTCAGGAGACACGGTAAGGTATTAATAAGAAACCTAGCACTGAATTAGTTGTGCAATTGAAATAAATAAGTAAGTAAGACACAAAAGTGGGACTTCAGATATATGCATACAAATGTTGAGGAGTTAGGTTCAAAGGACTTCTCTATAGATAGAGAAAAATTACATGTATGATGTATCATACAGCGATAAACAGAAGGAAGCCACAGTATATAAACACTGGAATATATAAAAAGAACGTAAAATAAATTTTCAGTTAATGGAAGCCAGAGAGAATGTAGAACTGCCTTCCACTTTCAAAACAACACAGACAGAGAAAACGTACTTTGTAACCAATTTTTTAAATCCGCTGACATTCATATACACAAGCTGCAAAATCAACACTGCTGTATTTATGGAGAAATACATATACAGCAAGTAGAGCTGCTATCCTATTTTATTGTTATATACCTACATGTGGAATTTTATGACTGCCCTGGTTCTTATTGTGGACTTCCACATCATTTCAAGTTAACAAGTTAATACGCAGATACACGTTTCTTTTTACATCGTTTAATTGAGTGAGCACAAGAGGCAGCTTTGTTTACGTTGTCGCTGTAAGGAATTTCCTGGACTAGGGTCCGTGTGCACTAAACTTGTACACAAACGCCTCCGTGTACTTGTTAGTTCTGACAATATCTTTCCTGTGGCGGTGATTTCTTAAGTAATCAACTTCTGAGCTGTATTAGAAGTAGTATTAAGTATATAATAACCAGCAGAAAATAAACTATATTGAAGAACTCTGTAAGTAATCAGCTTGTAAAATTATTTTGAACCATTTTAGGTGGTGCAGAAAAAGTGTATCTTTTATTCAAATACAGTAATTGAAACATTAATATCAAAATAATAACGTGAAAACGTACAAAGCATACTTTGAAGGTTGCAAAGAAAGAAATACTTATAGTGCGTATCACACCTGCTTTTGAGAGCGAAAAAGAAATCTCTGTTTATTGTGTACTCATTATAGAATATCACGAAACATACGTGATCTCCTATAGGGAAAGTATTAATACACAGTAAGCATACACAACTGGTGTCTTGAATGGATTTGACAAACTGCTCGGATACCTGCTGCGGATAATCTAAACAAAAATAAAAGTGAAAAAAAAAAATGTTCTGGCCAGTTTTGTTTTTGGAGGCATATTTAATGCCAGTTTGATATAATAAAATATATTAAAGATTTTGATTGTGTTTTTCAGTGTTGTAAAGTGGGTGAAAACATATAAACTGGTTCTGTATTGTATAGAAAGAAACGGCGATGCAATGGCTCCGTGATGGTGCGTAAATATCCTAAAGGTACATGAAATTAAGATATATTGGCCCTTCTTTTCCAACACAAGGGAATAATCACGAGGGACAATTACAAACTTCATTACAAGTACTAGGGAGCACTGAAACAAACACATATAATAATGAATGGCTTGACTAGATAGTGGCTACTGCTTCTTTCAAAATCCAATTTTCAACGTAAATTGCTGCTAAAATAATTACCTAGCTTCTTTCAAATTGTTAGCAGTGTAGTAAAAAAAGAAAAAAAGACCATGCACAATATAGATTATAGTGCGTTGATTACTAATAAAATACTTAAGTTTTTAAAGTTAAACATTTATTCGGCTTAAAATGATGCCCAAACAATGAAGGCACATCAGGACCAAAACATAGTGCTGTTTAATATACAGATTCAAAACGAGAGAAAACGTGGCGTTTTATGGAAAGCGCTTTTAATTTTTAAAACAAATATCTTGAAAAATTCGAATATTCAAGCTTACCAAAAGCTTATCATAAACCGTTGTTATTAATTAGAATTTCACAATAGATGTACTAAGGGTACTCGGTACCAAAATTGCTAATTTTTATAAATCACAACCTTTAATTGAAATTTTCTTTAGGGAATTCTGCTACATAATTATAATAAAAACTATCCATAATCCTGTATACCGTGTATAGTGTCCTGGGTGAAGCAAATGTCAAAATTTGAAACTATTATGTAAGTGTTGCATATTATTCTAAAGTAGAGCTAATCACAGTCATAGATAACACGCTGTGCAATAGAAGTTTAAGTTTGATTTTTATAAATAAAAAAACGCAGAAAAACAAAATAGTTTCATACTTTCACGAGTAAGTTGCAAGGAGTGAGAGGGGCAATGGACGGGGAAGAATGAGAAGATAGATTGTCAGGAGAAAGATAGACCGAGGATATATAGAGGGGGAAATAAAGAGAAAGAGAAAGAGAGAGATGTACAGACAGGTAACAGGTTTAGAAATGCTGGTATATTTAATGAATAACTAATTATGAAGTAATTTCATGATATTTTAGCACAAATGTGCCAAGCGTACTGAAAAGTAAGGAATTATCACACTGAGTTGAAGCTCATTATGTTTCTTATTACGTTAGTCAAACGGATAAAATCTATTTACAATTATCCCATCTCGCCTTACATCACATACAAATTAATATATTTCACGATTTACTTGTTTGAGAGGCTACAATTTTAAACTGTCGTAATCACCAACAACTTAAGCCTTAAAATTGTTTGTATCTTCCTTTTGAAATTATGGGCTGATAAAGGAAGTACCTTAATGTGATATATTGACGTAAATAAACCTGAAATCGAATGTTGAGATTTTAGCTAAGAGAAACCCATGCTCCATAGTTGATAGAATGATATTCATTAACTCACCAATGTATTAGAAAGAGCCGTTGCTCCAAGTCGCACATACAATACATTAATTTGGGATATGAAGTGTTTTTCGCTTTTTCTCAACAGAATGGTGATTAGCTGAACCTCGTGCTGTTCGCTCCAATTACTGCGGTTATGTAGCCCATATCCCGTCGCTCCCTCTACCCTCTAGACCAGTCATTGATATCGTCGTAATCCACATCATATTTCATCTGTCACCTATTCTGAAAACCCCCCAGTTAAATAGCCTCAATTAATATGCAGGATCTAAGAAGGGCATTTCTCACTCATCCCCTCCGCGTCTGCCACATCATTTTAACTGTCCATCAACTTCCACGTTCTGTACCTTCAGTATTTTATATTTAGTCGTGCCTTTTCTCTCCCCTTCTATGTCCTTACCTACTTCTTTTGTCCTTCAGGTCTTTTGTGATCGTGAGCTAAAAGACAGTGGAGCGCTCACAATGTGTGAAGGGCACAGTCGGCCCTTGTTGAAAATGACGAGTATTTCATAACCAACACCACCACTAACACATTTCACAAATAGCCATACCATGATCATTACCTGGAATCAGCATAGCCAATTGCAGCACTGCATTTTGTTTTTGGGAGGGGTTATTCACATACACTCCTTCCAGGCAAAGATGTAGGTGAGACTTGATGGTGTGACAAAGTGTAATTATTGGCAAACACCTCTTGAGCTTGAGATATTAGGTTCCATTTACTTTGCGACCATTCTCTGCACTTAATCTTCTTCTTGTAAAGGTATCTGTACTTCAATATCGAATTTCCTTTCTTAAAGCAATACATTTGTAAAACTCCAAATATCTGTAGTTTCTTTGCTTCCTCTGGCTTTTTAACCATGCACTCAGAACATTAAACGTATTATGCACACAAACTTTTAATATGGTATGTCATATTTTTGTTAACTTATTCATTTTTAATGATAATTAATCCCTTCTTCAAAAGATAACATAAAATACTCCTTGAAATCTACAGTGTATTTTTCAACTCCCAAAGGACTAATTTCAGGCTAGTATATAAATATATCAGTAAAATGTTTCCAGCAAACGCTTCTTAATTTTATTAGTTTAAGAGAGAAAAGCGTTTTGCAAACGTGTTATTGAACTTTTTAGCTTTTTCTTAAAAATGAGTTATGAAAAATAATCCGTTTCATCCCAGCTAAGGAATATTTTAACAAGTGCACATCAGGTTTTAAACCCGTAATTCCTGAAGGTCTCTTAAAAATTTCAAATTCCTAAGTTTTACAGCTGAGGTCTAAGGAGCATTTCCAGTGTAGAAAAATGCTGAAAAGGAATAGGAATTGAGAAAAATTGGGTTTTAGGTTTAATACATTGCTAAATGATACAGGACCAATTAAATGTACATTTATGTTTTTTAATTGTTTATATTAAAATACTATATTACACACAGTGTGTAATAGGAAATTAAGTACTTGCCAATTAAAGAAAAATGCAAAGAAGAGGGAAGAAAAGAAAAGGAAAATCAGACAAAAAGAAAATAATTCACCGATGAATTACCCTGAATGCTACATATTACTCTATTTTTATTCCCACTATGGTCAAAGCAGTAATGTTTTGTTACTGTTGCTTATGTCGAGTGGTTCGAGGAAGAATAAACTTTGTACATTTGAAGTACCTATAGTAATGCAAAGTTACTGTGAGAATGTTTTAATCAACAATATATTTATAATTGAACTTTAAACAACTGATTTCCAAGTACACCTTGAGCTAATGACTTTCCTCGCAGAACTGCCCTCTCTATTTCCTTCTGTTTAACATAAGCTTTCTAATGGTTTGTCACAATGTTATACTGACTTCTTCATATGATGCACTAATTTTAACATAGGAAGTTATTTATTTATATGCGTAATATTTCTTTATAAATTAATCAACTTAGCTGTTTATAATTGCAGTAACAAAATGTATAAATACATAATACTGCAATTTTTAAGTTCACCACCTGTACACTGCAAAAAATTGGAATAGGTCAATGAAATAGAAGCTTGTATCTGACAATACCTATATTTCTTTAAGTGAACAATAAGGTGGATTATATTTCCAAAAATCAACGGATTTGTTAATGGATATTAGAATAAATCTGAGGCCCAATCTTACGACCAGTCATGGTAAATATTAGACCCTCATATAAAAGAGGCATAAGCCTCATTCTACACAAGTAACTTTTCATCTTCGCTGAAAAACATGCTGCAAAACGTCCGAGAAAGACTACGCGAGATTCTGGGGCCGCGACTGGACATATCTGGGTCGTTTGTGATATTTACAGTTCTAGACACTATTTTTCTTTCCATTTTTCTGTCATAGTGCAGACATAATAATAATTGTATCATTCTACATCAGTTTTGTTCCCTCTGGTAGCTGGTAAGGAAACTGTAGGTGACATTAACAACTTTGCTCTATTGCCACAAGCCCAGGGTTGATTTTATGAACAACCTCCTAATTTTCTAGATATTAGAACTTCAGAGATAATTTTAAGGTAATATCAAGTACCATGGTTCCATGGTAGGCGCAGTGGTAAGCCCTGTATTTGAATCCCGTCGACCGTCTGCTCTGAACTGATTGTTCGTGGCTTTTCCTGGTCGGTAGGCCAAAATGCGGGGATAGTTTCTCATCTACCACGATTTTCTTTTAATTATATATCTTTCTCAAGTAACAGGTTTGCGCCTAGGGTTTTGGTGTATTACAGTGCAATGTTGTGTGATGTCTACGTAATCGGCAGTCGAAACTCCCCATCTAAAAACCAGGGAGCCTTCGAAGCAGCTCTATAGATCTTTCCATAGGGGAACATCTGGAGTCCAAGAAGCCCCCTTTCGGGTGGAAGCAGATAGGCCACGTACGCGTGTCAAACCATGCGGAGAGACTACCGAAAACCTCGGTCGGGCTGCCAATGATCTAGAACACCATGCTATTAGCAATCTAGACTAGTAGCAGAGGTTTTCCTGGACGTCTCATAATCAGCCAGACGTACTCATTACCCATGGGTGTCGGGAACCATTCATTTTAAACAGCTCCCTACGGGAGAGGCTCAATATGTTAGGCTAGGTGTAATTCTAGCAATGTCAGTACGGCGACCACGAGTTCTAGAGGTACAGTAAAAAAAATGATGCGGCTGCTTACTCGAAGGAAATAATATTCCCTTTAGATACTACTTGATTGTAGGGGTTTTGTGCTCAGCTCCAGTAGTGGGTTGTCTCTCTGCAACCTTTTTTTTTTTTTTCTTTTCTTTTACGTCATCCTGGGGAGTGGTAGCCACAATGGATCTCCCATAGGTCGCGAGGAGTCCCTATCCATTGTATAAAAGATACCGAAGATCTTCTCAAATGTATAATTCGATAGCTTTGTGATTATTAATTTATTTAACAACGCCATATGGCAAGAAATAGACACAAATGTAGCTGTAGAAAGTGTGGTTACACAGCACCTATTTTCAAACTCCAAGCATGTCTAGAAAACCATAAATTTCTTCCAATGTACGGTTTGTTAACAGATCATTGAACCGTCCAGAGGAGCAAAGCTATTAACACTTGGTGTAAAATAAACATTGTTCAAGCTGGAGCCCGCATAAAACACCCAGCTAGAAAGTGGGGAAGATGGGCGGAGTATGTTCCAAAGCTGATGGCTTCATTTATGCGCTCCTCTACACTTTCTCTGCTAGGTATCCAACCAAAAATTCGTTACCGAGATTTCATTCGAAATGCACATTTTGAAA
>CM060950.1:115414927-115452427 GCA_030765055.1 Mantis religiosa
TATTTATTATTTTCTCCATCCGTCGCACTATACATTCGATCCAAAATCCTTATAACAAGTTTGTACCAGAACTACATATTCTGAGCAGCATGTAGTATTTATTAATCTGTAAACTTGGCCTATTCATTGCATTACAGTATCTTCTAGGTTTATTTTTAAGTGAACTTTTTTTTAATTTACGATACAACAACTCCGTTGCTCTGTTGATGACATAAAAATGTTTCTTCTGAAATTCTATGGGCATGTGAATAATTGAAAACATGAATGGATCCAAATGCACTGAGTTCTACACTTAGGCTGCAAAGGCCAACTGTATCCCCTGCACTATAAAATTAAGGTCCACTTTTCCTATAAAAGAGAATATGTACCTGATCTTGGCTTCCGTAACATCTCCAATACCAAAAAGTATAAAAGCCTAAATTTACTTGTGCAAATGCTACACATGTCCATGATATTTATTAGGAGATCTCAACCTTGTCCTCCCATACTATTTTCACCTTGGGTTACTTGTGTATATACCTGTGAAGGATTTTGTGACTATTAAAAGCTCAAGTGCTGGATTCGCAGAAGACTAAGAGGCACAACAGCCTCTTTACATATATAGGAATGTCTGTCAACAACCTATCCAGCATGCCTAGCCCAATTCCTTTGTCCGTTTTGTAATAGTAGTGAAACCATTAGTTGCCATAATATTCTATCTGGGGCTAGAAAACTTAACAAATAACGGAAGATATCACCAGTTTTTCCCGTATACTATTTGCCTTAAAGTCTGAACGTTGTGGTACACACAAATGTGACCAGGGCTCTGGCAACACTACGTTGTGTTTACTGCTTTGGAGTTTACTGGCTATCATAAGATAGTCAAATTGACTCTGTATCCATGGAAATACTCTGGTATATATTGAATAACCATTTAACTAATCTTACACACTTGCGCATTTCCATTATAGGTTGGAGGAGTGGTATAAAATCTTCTATTATTCAAATACGAATATAAAGCTGCATATACGAGAGCCGTTTGATAAGTCTGGTAAAAAAAAAGAATATTACTTTTAGTGTACATCTAACCTTATTTCTTGACAAGTTCCCATTGATGCCTATACACTTGATCCAGCGATGTTCCAGCTTTTTCATTCCGTCGGAAAAATACGTTCAGTCAAGGTCTGCAAAATATCCGTTGAAGGTGACTATCACGTCTTCATTTGATGAAAATTTTGGGAACAGAAAAAGGTCAGCAGGGGCTAACTCTGGTGAATAAGGTGGACGAGGAAGCAATTTAAAGCCTAACGCATGCACTTTCGACGTTGCGATTGCTGATGTGTGCGATGATGTATTATCCTAGTGAAAGGGCACTATTGCGTTTCAATCTTGGTCTCTTTTCAGTCAATTTATGTTATAAACAATCCAACAATGAAGCATAATAGGCTCCAGTTATGGTTCTGGCCTCTTCCAAGTAGTCTATGAAGTTTATTTCTTGATAAAAGAACAGGGGGTGCCGGCACCAGCCATTGTCCATTGTTTTTACTGCTGTTTTGACTCTGGTGTATAATGATGGAACCAAGTTTCATTCACGGTCAAAAATCAGCGCAACAGGTCTTGCAGATCGCGATTAAAATCGCCAGACACTTGGTAGAAGTGTTCTTCCGGATGCGCTTTTGGTCGACTGTGAGCAATCGTGGCATACATTATGCACACAGCTTTTCCATTGCTAATTTTTAATGCAGGATATTGTGCACTGAGTTGAGATAACTATAGCCTCAGAAATTTCAAGAATTTTTATTCGGTTGTATTACATAACCAGATCGTGCATTTTTTCAATGTTGTCCTGTGTGGTGACCTCAATTGGGCGACCAGAGCGCGATTCATCTTCGGGGCTTCTAGAACCACATTTAAGTTCATTGTTCCAAAAGTAAATGATTTTCAATTCTAGTGCAGAGTCCACGTGAGCTTCATCCAATCGATCTTTGACTTGTGCGACAGTCCAGCCCTTCAAATGAAAATCTTTAATGACAGATCTAAATTCTGTCTTTTCTCCTCATTTTCAATCGCAGCTATCACAAGACGAGTTCAGATGACTGTCAACAATGAACTATATATTGTAGCACATTCAAATTTTCTGTACAATATTTTGAATAATCAAGCTTACCACCTACAAAGTCGCAACAAAAAAGTCCATCCCTTCGTGGAAATTTATCAGACTTATCAAAAGACCCTAGTATATCCCATTATTCTTTATGATTTCTTGATATAATTTTATTTTTAAATTTTCAAATTTGTCTCAAATTCTTTAAGAAAATCAATTAATTTAAATTTTACTGTTCGATTTTAGTACAGAGCATCGTGATGTATTTACTGCATTATGGTACTACAGACGGTGGACACTGGTAATACATGCAACAAAACATTTAGAAAAGGGAATATGACCAAGAAACCCTACAAGTTTAAGGTTAGGGAACCACCCGGCATTTTCAGTTATAGGGTCTGAGGAAAATCTGGGTGGCAATGACGGACCTGGCGGAATTTGAACTGCGTGCCTGCCCAATGCAAACCTGGTACGTTACCACGGAGCCTTCTTGCTCGATTATAATGGCTAGAAAGTGTGGACCAATTTTGGAATTAATACAATAAATTAACTTTCATTACAAGACATAACCATAAGAAACCATACATCTAAAACATATGATCATAGTAAGAAACAAATATTATTTTCACCCATAAGTTATTGTCACATATTAAAAAGTTATATCACCAAGAGATAGCAAGGCTTTTTCCCCATAAAATTCTAATTCATGTACAAATAAAATTTTTGCAAAAAACATTCAATTAACTTGGGGATTCTAATGAGACAGGGAATTAAAAAACGAGCTAAAACGTTTATTATTAATTTTTTAAGTTCTACAATGTTAAGTTTATAAGTATGTTATATTTAACATGTGTTATTCACAAAATGTCAGTAGCACAAACATTTAGAAAGTTATACAATTTTTTCATGCTATTATTTCTGTATGCAAACCGGTTGACGAAAAACACAATTTAGTTCTGATTACATTTTAAGCATAAGGAATATGCACTGTAGTGTCAAAAATTTTACCTCAACTTTAATTTTTATTAACACGCCAGTAAAGCAGTCTTGACGGCTTTCAAATATCAAATGGTATTGCATGTAAGGATCACAGAGAGTACTTAAAGGCGATTATGAACGATGAATATCCATATGTAATGTCATAACGCGAGCAGAGTTGCAGCACTCCTGGTACTTAATAAAATAAGCGAATATATAGGCATTTAGATATGGCTCTCAGCCCTTATTCACAATGGCTCAGTTTTGAAATATACATACAACATTAAATGTAAATTATTAATAGTTTTACGAATGCAAATTCCCATAATTCTTTCTCCACATTTTGAAAAGTAATTTACTTTTATTTGTATAATGTGTACAAAAATACGATATATGTTTTGCAGTCTACTGCATAGGTGTAGTAATGCTGTTGGAAGTTATTTTTGTGGATTCTTAATATTGTATATATAAGGTAAATAGATCTGCAAACCTTAATATAGATATTGCATATAATACCTACGATGCTATAAATTACATAATTGGAGTACATCTTATGTAGGAACTTAGAGGTTCGGTCCCAGTATTTCTAGTTCTGAAAAAAAAATGTGTAGTGTTTAACGCCCGCTTTTACTACATACGGCACCGCAGGCGGTGACACTGATGATGCATGAGATGAAGATGGAGCAGCGGTGGAATGAGATGGCGGGGGAAACCGGAGGTCCCGGAGAAAACCCGCCCCAACGCCGTGTTGTCCACCACAAATCTCACTTTGCGGTCGCCTGGGATCGAACCCGGGCCGCCTTGGTGAGAGCCAAGCGGTCTAACCACTGAGCCACGGCGTGGCCTTTCTAGTTCTGATACTTCGTAGACCACATATTACGAATCAGAGAATGACCATCACTGATACTATCCTGAGAGATTTCCAATTTCTTACGAAGTCCTTCCTATCGAATCTCCAGGATATCAAAATGGTCTAAGTCCCCTTCCTATAACGAAGATTTTAGCGGGAAGCCAGCGCTAGGAGTTGCTAAAATAAGCAGCCCTGTCTCCAGTTCATGGAGAACGTTTTTAATTTATGGTTGCTAAATACGCAAAAGAGTGATGTTCTAGTTTTTGGCCCTACTTCAAGCTAAGAACATATTAAAATTGTCAGATTATTCTAAATTAATAATGGTTCCGCTCTGCTCTTCTCCGCGCCATTAATCTAAAGCGAAGGCTGCAAGTGACACAAAATGTATTGCCTGGAAAGATGTGGAACTTCCTCACAGCATACTTGGTCACCAAAGCACATAATGATATGCTTACCAGGAAATAAAACATCGTTGCCTATGCTGTCTTTGGGAGAAACTTTAGGAATATCAGAATGCCTTTTTTAAATTTCGGCAAAGAATGTAGAATTTCAATTAACTTTACTTTCAGAAACTAAATTGTCAATTACTGTAGATCCTCAAAAAGATATTTGCTCACAAGGTAAAACATAAATATAATTCATTTTAATAAAAGATAAGAAGGTATTAAAGGTCTTCATGTCACTTTGAGATACGAAACAAAATTTATAGTGAGAAGTGCACTATAAACACGCTTTTGTAATAAGAATCTAACAATCAATTATACAACATTAAGCATATCACTTTTTTCTGAGCGAACATTTTCAGCTATTGCCAAAATTTCCACAGACTGAGGTTTTTATAACAGTCATAATTGCCATAGATTCTGCAATTTCTAATCAGAGTTACACAAAAGGAATCCTTTGCTTGGCTTGGACGATGTACATAATTAAAATATCTATTTTTGGCAATGCTTTAATCCAGCGCTTAGTATAAGGGCACCACAGGAGGAGATACTGGTAATACATGCAGCGACAACTGGGGAAAAAATGTTTTTGGAAGAAACCTTCCAGGCCGATGTTCTAGCCTACCTCTGGGGATCTGCTACTTTGAGGACAGAGGATAGGGAAATCTTAATAGAAGAGATCGGCTCTATCGGGATTTCAACAGCGGAACTTCAAGATTCCGTACTTCGAGCCCGACCAACCTGTGTCACTATTCCGAATTTCAATTCTCACAGAGCTGCCTAAAACATATGAATACAAAATAATACTCATATTCTTGATTTAAAAAAAATGTATTTTACAACGTATGAAAAAACTCTTATTTGTGTTTAAATTCCGTATTCTATAACGAACATACTTTCAATATATCTTAGATGATTTCAATTCCTTTTATAATAAGGGGCTGTTCAATAAGGAATGATCATAATTTTTTATGGTCATAATTTTCGCACTAAAATTCAATCTTATTATATTCTGTTAGCTTAATGTGAAACAAACACGCCCTAGCAGTTTCATTGTTGGTACTCTTGGTTCCCACCTGTGAGAACCAGGCAAATTCAGACATGTTCAGTATCGCCTACCGCTGCAATCGAGGTAACACACGAGGAACAATATGCGGCTTTGAAAATCAGCTTTCGTCTCAACAAATCTTCAGTTGAGGCCTATACAATGTTACAGGAGGCCTATGGAGAGTCTGTTCTTTCTTAAAGCACACGAAGGTGTTTTAAGATGTTTAAAGAGGGGAGACAATCAATTTCAAAGTAAGGTGGACCCAGTGCTCCAGTGTTACGGAAGAAAACATCAACACTGCTGCTGCCATTGTGAGAGAGGATCGACGAATTACCTTAAGATCACTTTCTGAAATACTGAACATTTCAGTGGGTACCACCCACAAGCTGCTGACAGAAACTTTACACATGAGACGTGCTTGTGCACGATGGGTTCCAAGAATTGATTCCAGAGCAAAATGACATTCGCATGCAGATCTGCATGCAGTTAAAGTTGATGTTAGAGGAAGAACCGGAGTTTTTTTCAAACGTAATCACTGCTGATGAAACTTGGCTACATCATTTTGATCCTGAGAGCAAACAGCAAAGCCCAGTGTGGAAATCTCCTTTATCACCAACCCTCCAAAAAGCAAAATTGCTTGCTTCTGCTGGGAAAGTTATGGTCATCTCCTTCTTTGATATTCATGGAATGGTTTATCAGCATGTTGTATCTGCACACGCATCAGTAACTGGACAATACTACAGGGATATCCTGAAAACATTTCAAGTCCCTATCAGGCGCAAAAGACCACATTTCCTTGAAGCAGGCTGGATGCTGCACCACGAAAATGCGCGGCCGCATATTGCCCATGTTGTAGCTGAATATCTTGCAAAAATGAACGTCAAGTGTATCCCTCACCCTCATCATCATCATCATCATCATCATCATCATCATCATCATCATCATCATCATCATCATCATCATCATCATCATCATCATCATCATCATCATCATCATCATCATCATCATCATCATCATCATCATCATCATCATCATCATCATCATCATCATCATCATCATCATCATCATCATCATCATCATCATCATCATCATCATCATCATCATCATCATGATTATTAATATTATCATTATCATTATCGTGATTATTAATATTATCATTATCATTATCATTATCATTATCATTATCATTATCATTATCATTATTATTATTATTATTATTATTATTATTATTATTATTATTATTATTATTATTATTATTATTATTATTATTATTATTATTATTATTATTATTATTATTATTATTATTATTATTATTATTATTGTAATTTTACGTCCTCCTACGTTAAGTCATATCAGACGATGAATGGAATAGGTGAAATGATGCTCGAATGATCCCAGGGTCCATAGAGCTTAGAGTTACCCGACATTAATCTTTCAGGATAAAGGAAAACCCCGGAAAAAACCTTATCCAGGTAACTCACCCTGACCGAGATTCGAACTCGGGAACTCTTGAACGGATACACAATTAAATTACATAAATATTTTTATAATATATTCTCCATAGCAAAATAAGGTATAAATAAAATGTTTGTAACAGGTAAAAGCCTTTTAATTGTTTAAGTTACGTAGCTGTGTTTTAATTATTAGGTGAGAAATATTTACATGTTATCTCAACGGTACTAAACTTAGCACAATATTGCATCTCTTTAAATACTTAAGAAACAAAGAAAATAATTTTAAACCCTTCTTTTTAGCCTTTTTGTGCTTCAATTTCACTACTGAGCTGCTTTTCACACTAGATTAATTTCCATGTATTATGTCGCCGTTTGCAGCACATGGTTTGAGCAACTGTGATGGCATTATCTCAGTATCCTAAGCTACAGAGAGATAAAGTGAAATAGAATAATGGAGCTGCCATCTGGATAACGAAGATGGAACACCAATTAGAGTAGTGATTTACACTGGTTGCACAAATTATTTACAGTTTAGGTAACGTAGAGTAGACATAATCTTCATACGTTAGATCATGCATATGTTCCGCCTCAGTCCTTCCATTAAAGCGGGTGAAAGACTTCTATAAAACCACAAAGACAAGCTATAAAGTCCGATGAAGGACAACGGCGCGTTTGAACAGCTTGGCGAGGAACATCTTAGTCTTAATCCCATGCTGATAAAATCTTTTTCTACGTCAGTATGCATTACACACCGATATCTGATAAGTTGCTTACAAACAATTAAATATAATTTAAATCTCTTTTCCACCCCATGTACAACAAGCATATAAACTTTGCAATCTAGGTTTTACAAAGAAAACTTAATGAAGTTGAAGGTAAACTTCTTTCTCTTCATTAATGGAAAGCAGCAGTTCGTTCAATTATTGCCCGTAATGGAAGTGGCTAGGGAATCCTACAATTTTATGGTCCCTATTTCATTACTTTTCGCCGCATTTCCAATTTTTTTCAATAACAATATCTTTTCTGTCTTTCTAATTTAAGTTATTTGGGATTTGGTAGCTGAGCTATACATACAAACTCCAAGTCATAATTTGGTATCGGATCTAAATCTAACATATACATCCATATATGCTGTTAAAATCTTTAGAATATCTTATGTAATTTTGAAAATGTGCAATAAGTATGCATTAACATTTTTAACTTAAACGTATGCTTCTGCGTTCCTAAAATGCCCATTCCTTCGTAAAAATCATTGGGATGGTCGTAATTTAACTTTAAGTATTCAATGATCCGTTTTTCCAAATGGTCAGGTTAAGTTTATAATGTTTAACAGTTGAAAATCTTCATGCTCTGAAATCTTTCCAAGTCTACGTATGTCAATAGTCAAAATTGGAAAGGATCCTGGGAGTGAATGAGTGAATCTTAAGGGATCGTCGACATCTAAGTCATTTGGGCCCGAATTCTGGGGCAATTTCAAGGAGAATTACGTTTTCACATTGAAGATATTCATCCACGGAGTACAAAAGCTTGAATGAGAGTATTTCTCTTACAGACCATTGCACAATTTATAGCTTCACTTTCCTAAACACTTTAATGGGGTGGATCTCTTGCTTACTATAAACCTGCATAGTAAGACATTTATTTTTTATCAAAAAAGTGCCAAAATATTAATATTAAACTTACAAATGTTAAACCAGTGTATTATATGTTCGATATCTGGACAAATGAGTAAATATTCAGTAATATCAGAAATATTTCAATTATATGAACTACAAATATTTGCATACAAGAACGAATAACTTAAACCATATTATAAATCATAATATCACATGGAAAATAAAAGAAAACTAAATATGCAGTAGTATACAAATCAGTGTGTAGGCTAACACATATAAGAATAAGCTTTCTTTGGTTTTCATTTCAAAACACTGCTATCTGTGGTGGATGAAAATCGCACAAAAACGATAAAAGTTAAGAGTTTGTGCTTTGTAACCATTTCTTTATATGATTTTCTAGCGATATTTTGGTGTAAATAATACTTACCTTTTATCTGAATGAAAATAATACGATACATGTCGATTTGAAAAGTTCTGAGCTAAGGGCGTGATTTTCGCATTTGAGTTTTCTCACGATACTTCCCACGTTTGTTGAAACATTTCTAGAAGCGTTTTTAAAACGTTTACTACACATAAGGTTATTGCCCTACTAGGGATTGGTTTTAAGTATAAAAGTACTCTTTTTAATGAAAATGTCAGAATATATACACTTTGTTAGTAGCTTTCCAAGTTTTTTCTCATTGGTTGTGTATGAAATATTTTTGAACTGCTAAAATGCTCCTTATGATGCAATTTATGTTATCGGAATGATGACAAATTAGGTTCCCTAATGTGCATTGCTAGAATACTATAATATGTTGGTAATAAAGATAGTATAAAGTAAGTTTGTAATAATGCCAAATTTATCCTAAGTTTGATAATATATGAGAAAAGAAATATGGGTGACTACTGAACATAAGTCCTTCAACTAATTTAAATGTCTTTCCTGGCGTACCTATTTTCTAGCTCAATAAAGAGCATAAATATGAATATTATTTAAATGTTATTTAAAAGCTATTTTTCCTAGATTAGTCTAAACTTGTATTTCAAAACGCAACTAGAAACGAGTTAAGGCACTGAAAATTTATACCAGACTTCTTTATACAGACATAAGATGGGATAAAATACTTTAAAACACTCTTTAGAATACTTCGAGTTATTTTTATTATTGACATGTTGTTTCATAAACAGTGATTCTGAAACCTCTTTAAATTAGTTTATAAATCCTATGTGAAACGTGATGATTATGATAGTGATGATGATGATGATGAAGATGATGATTATGATGATGATGATGATGATGATGATGATGTTGATGATGATGATGATGATGTTGATGGAGTTTCCATTTGTCACAAACCCAATATCTGAACCATAAATTAATTCTCATCCATGTATGAGCACATATCTTGAGATGAGAATAAAACTAAAAGTAAATGTACATTTGGACTGCAGTTCCATAATTAAGGGCAAATATCTTAGTAATATTGACAGTAGAAACAAATCGTAAAAATGAACTGTTAAAAATAGCCTTATGCCTACTCACAGAGCTGTAAAGTTAAAGGCCTTCAACTTTGGTCTAATGCGATCATTGGATATTTTAATACGGCTCCATAAGTGGGGATACGTTGAGATAAAATAAAAAAATTACGGCTACTGAAATGAGGCCTTCAAATGGTTCTTATTTTTGGTGTCAATAGAGGGAAATGATCCTTAGAAATCTTCTGGACACTGGGCTACAAAAATATAAAGTGAACAAAAGCAGTTCCAGATCTAATAATTTACGTCAGATAGTGTAATATTCAATTCATATTAATTGTTTCAATCTTTTTGGTATTTTAAGGACGAGAAGTACTGTTGAATAAAAAGTAATTGTTTTATATATATGATATTGACAAACGGTGATATAAATGCGAAAGAAAATTGCCCGATATACCGTTTTGGAACATATAATTATTAGCACCACAGAAAATAATATAAGTTAGATAATACAATAGAGGGGAACATCCTTTAACGTGAATTAATTGATCCTTTATTATAATAAAATTTAGATGCAACACACGTATCATTAACACTGTTTAGGGTTTGCTGATATTTTTTATTATTATTTTTAGTTTTTTAATTTTTTAATTTACGTCCTCCAACGTTAAGTCTTATCGGACGATGCATTTAATTGGTGAAATGATGCTCAAATGCGCCCGGGAGTCATGGAGCTTAGAACTACCCGACATTCGCCTTTCAGGATGTGGGAAAACCCCTGAAAGAACCTTATCTAGGTAACTCACCCTAACCGAGATTCGAACTCGGGACCTCTTGAACGTGACGCAGACACGCTACCATCTACGCTACCGAGGCGGGCCGTTTTGCTGATATGTGCCTGGAAGTCTATATTGAGGTCGGGAGAGAAGGGAAGGGAAATACGTTCTTTCTTGGAAAGAAGCGAATAATCAGGACTAGATATGATGATCTAGTAATATGTAAGATATTTCTTACACTGTTAGGTAAGTAACCAAGAGCATTCTGATGATACGGTTTTATACGGTTTTGTGTTAATACGATTAACAAATACTAATACATGTTAACTGTAAATACCCGAACCATCAAATTCTATCTCAATAATCAAATTGAGACAACATTGATATTCATAAATCAAGTAATGTAGCAGTAAAAATATCGCCCATTGAATTTTAAGCAGAAGACTTTTGACTGGGAGATCAGAGCATTATGGAACATTAAAGAGTAACTCAATTATTTCCAAAACCGCTATTAAATTATGTATTGCTAATGCAGTAGCATTATCAACATGCTAATATACCTTCGAGAGAGTAAGTAAAATCAGTTCATTGTTTTTATCTTGAGTTAATTATGTTCTAATTACTGAGAAAAACTCTGATTAGTTCTTCACTAAGATAAAGTAGTTAGATATATAGTGACTGTGTCGAGGTGTGTACCTTATAACTTGGTCGGCAATTCATTAGACATTGTAATGCTGTCAACGGGAGAAGTGTGAACGTGCCAGGATATCCGGCGGGTGTCGCACCCCTAGAAACAAGGGAGGGTCTACAATAGCGTGCAAGCGTGTGCCTGTAATGAGGATTTGGTCCGGTTTTAGGGGCGTTAAACCCTTTAAACATCCGCACTCACGCACACGCACTCCGTTCTAAGGAGACCATAGGAAAGTCAAAGAATAGCCGAGAAGTACAACCCATACAATGCATAAGCCGGTAGCAAGAATTTTGCCAATCATTCTCTCAGCTGAGGAAGGAAAATGAGGACTTCCAAGTGGCTTCAAACAAATGGTACTAACTTTTGGCATTCTGATTCTTTTCGGATTAGATTAGATTAGCTGTCCAATACAATCAATAGCAGTAAAAAGAAAGTACTAGTAATATAGGTAGAAATTGAATGGCTAGATAAATACTTATACTTCAAATTATCAAGTTAATAGAAATACTGCCAGGACGTGCAATTAAACGTTTTCAATAGACACTAAGATTCAATGATGTGAAGCTGTAAATTTCTTACTCGGGAGGTTCATTCTTGTAAAATGAAAAATAGTAAGCAGTATCATTATTTCTCTTGTTTTAAATTGTTTCTCAGATTTACAAGAGCATAGTACAAATAATTTATTTCTCCACTTTTACTCCGTCATCTCAACAGGGTGCCATTTTTAATGCAGTATATTAAATCATCTGTGTATTAGTTGAAAGTTAAAGTCCTTTTTGAATTTTTTTTTTTTTTTTTTTTTTTTTTTTTTTTTTTTTTTTTTTTTTTTTTTAGATTTTGCGAGAGAGTAAAGCCAACAAGCTTTTAAAACAAGGCTTGCTAAGAATTAATTCGTCATTATTGCAACTTTAAGAACTAATAATAACATATAATTTTAAGAAAACAGTTTTATAGGCTTTCAATGTTTTGTAATTATCAGAAACGATTTCAAGAATATTGAGCAATACATAGAATATTTATAATTAAAATCATCGAAGATACTTAAAAGCACCAGTAAAAATAACATATCTGCCAGTGTGTCAGATACACCTACACTAAATTGTTCTAATGCACTAATATAACTAAGTATTCGTAAATGTCTGCAAAGTTATAATTCTAGATTTGTTATTTTTTAAAATAAAAGACATACATGACTGCATCTCTCCATTAACATTCCACACGTATGAACTATTATTCAAACACGCAAATATGTTCCCAAAGATACTGATTTAAACGAATAAAGAGAATGCTGCATGTTTTCTTGCATTTTATTTTATATGATAGAAATCAAATTCAAATTCCTGCATGCTAGAATTTTGATTTTGCTGTAGACTTGCAAAGGGATATTTTATTTTTATTTCTCGCGTTAAACTTTACAGTACGTTTCAACCAATTACAGACACTGTGAAGTATAAGAATATATAGGAGCAAATTTTGCGAGTTTATTGCATATTTTCTCAATTTTAGTTGGATAGATATTTAACAAAAAACAGGAACATATCTAATTGGGGCAGCCAGACTAGGAGACTATACCAAGTTGATCGCGCTTAGAAACTGAAGAATTAAATTTTCTTTTGTCTCCCTTCCTTAGCAATGCTGGTGTTAAGAGTAGCTTGGGGTCCGTCAGAGCGTGGGAGCCGAAGCATATTGACTTGATAGATGAGATCAGGGTTGGGGGATCGGCCCAACGCCCGGAATGAATGAATGTTGGAGCAATTGGTGGAATGATGGTGGGGGAAACCGCAGGACCCGGAGGAAACCCACCCCAGCGCCATGTTCACCACAAATTCCACTTTGCGGTCGCCTGGGATCAAGCTCGGGCCGCTTAGGTGAGAGACAAGGTGAGAGACAAGGTGAGAGAGAGTGGCTAACCACCCAGCCATGGCGCGGCCAATGAATTTGAATATTTGAAGTTAAATTTACAAAACTTTCTTTGCCCAACATTGTTTATTTTTTATGTAGATTCCGCATACTTTCAAAATCGAGCAAGCTGGCGCCACAGTAAAACGAGAAAAATCGCATTTGGGAGGTTCCGGGTTAGATTTCATCCACTCTGAGCTGAAGCTTAATGATGTATGCACCGATTTCTAACGTCTTAAACACCAAACATAACAACATGACTATCCATGTCGGGCTGAAAGCCAAATGAAGCAAACTGCACCAAGAGCCATGTTGGACTTCAGCTTTGTCTAAGTCACACAAAGTGGGGATTAACGAAGCTTTGCCAATAATTACGAAATAGTAATAATTAACGAAGATCTGTCATTGAAGAATCACAGCAAAACAAAAAACTTTTATATGTATTCAATTGTTTAAAGTTCATCGCTGAACCATATACTGCCATTGTAATACCATTGAATATGTATATCACTCTAAAGGTATAATTTCGCGAATCTAAATGCCGTTCTCAAAATCGCGCATTTACAATATCCAGCATCCACATCTCACAATACATTAGGGGCATGGAAAGTAATACATTGGACAGCATTAAGCACTATTGATGTTTACTATGAAATGCTTCATGACTGTAGAAGAGGAGCCCCAAATAACCCATGGCGCGACAGGCCTTAGAGGGCCAAGGTCTACCAACCCGACTGCCGGCCTCACGCCCACTTACGCACGGCAGAGGTGGACGATCATCCAGCCGATACGGGGAGGAGATGTGGTCAGCATCTCGGCATCCCCCAGCCGGAATGTTGGTTTCCGTGACCAGGGCCGCTTACCTACCGTAAGCTCCTCACTTTCCTCACGATGCTGAGTGGGCAACGGTCCTATACCCGGGGCCAAAATTGCGCACCCCATGGGTGGGATCGAACCCGGGCCGCTTTCCGTGGCCAAGGACCAAGACATGCTGCCTTAGCCCGCAGGACGTAGAAGAGGAGCACAGAGTGGTAATCTTCTCGTGTGAATTTCCAGAACTAAAATAATACTTTTGTCAGTAATAACTTAAACATAACTAATAATCCTTAAATTGGGCTGAAGCAGTTCAGAATACTCTAAAGAGTAAATGTAACTCTTTGAACTGCACTTTCTGCTTCATAGTTCATTTTCTGACCTCCAAAGTTGTTGTAAGAACTAGAAAATGGGGTCTAGAATTTAAAAATGAATGACTGGGAGTCGAATACAGTAACAATGACCATTTTCTGCCTTCTTACGCTAGTGATTAACAGTTTAGGCTGTACTTCTACCGTACGATAATATCAGCTCGTAGTAAACCGATAGTAATTGTCTTCAGTGGCTGCTGTTTGGCAATAATGAGTTACTGGATTGCTTAACTTATGTACACATTTTAGTTGAGGAACCTCTAATAATTGATATGCTAAAGTTGTTCTTGTGGACTAAACCACAGCATTAGAGGGGAATGGTTTATTAAACTCTCACCTAATCTTTACACTACTAGTTTAAAACACTGTCTAGTAATGATTTATATTCCCACAAATTTAAATTTGGGAAAGCGGCAAATAAATCAATTGGAGGACCATCCTTATTTGGACCAGTGTAGGTGTCCACTTCAAGGACAGTGTTATCCTCTCACGTCATTAACATAAGCTTGTTCCAATGATTGATAAATAATATCTGAAATCTGTACTATTTCAAGGTCCACCCAGGACCCAATCTGTTCCTTTCAACGGAATCTCAGCGACTCATTAATTCCCATGTATCTCATTACAACGTGGGAAGACGAAGCTTGTGCCAATATAGTTGGAGGTTTTATAAATATGAAGACAACCTCGCATGAGTCCACTTGCTAAATATATGCAATTTGTTTACAGAAACTCTGTCCATAATAATGAAGCAAAACGAAGGGGAGCAGACGAGCAACCATGAAAAGGCAATTCTCGCTGATTTATGATATCAGAGATGATGAAGCAGCACGATGGATCGAAGTTATAATCTAAATTTTCCTATTCTAAACATATAGGAGGAGAGAAGGAAACATACAGACATAATGTAGCGGAGCGCTCTTAGGCCAATAATCGGTAGAGGAAATTAATGGAGTTTTATAGAGGAGATTCCCAGCAGTTAAAATTCCCAAAATTTGTAACTTCAGGACTCAGTGCATTATTATAAGCGAGAATTAACTGACATTTTAAAAGTATTCTCATGAAAGAGAATTCATTGCGAAAAGTTCTAACAGACAACACGAAAAGGTATAACTGATGTGGTAATATAACAACATCTATCATAAACATTATTCAATACACACCACGAGCAAAATTAGTTACTTATTTATATAGTGAAGGAAGATTACATACAAATGCACTTACATTTAAGGTGCGTGAAATGGAAAAAAGAAAAAAAAAAGTTATTAAAGCCGAAGAAATAATGGTGATTAAGATGGAGAATTCCTAAGAAAAGATTCACTTTGGAATTCTCCCTGAAACAAAATATAGCGAGTAGTTTCACTGATATTTAAAGCTGTTTCTAAAACCAACCTCTCTTACCATACTCTGTGAAGTTAACAGGCTATTCTAGTGTTAATAGTGATTAAGCACCTATGTTACATAAAAGAAGAAAAATATATACTCACGACTGGCTGTCATTAGGTTTTGTTTCTTTTGGAAGACTTTGCCTCGGCTCGGCTAACCTCCGACTTGTCTGTCCATTAGTGATGGCGAACATTTCTTTGTTTACTATACAACCGCCATAGCGTTATCGTTTCTCCACGTGCTAGAGATCCTTGTGGTATCAAGATAAAGACATCTGATGAATCGCATGTTTTTATTCCCATGCATCTGACCACCCATAAAGAAACAGCAAATGGAGGGTATGCACAGAATATCGGATTTGTTTTTTCTCTAAAAGTTGCATATCTATTGATCACCGTAGCCTTAATTTTAACTACATCATTATTTAACTAACACAGGAAGAATGCTGCTAACTTGGATATGAATTCTGAACGTGGATCCATGGTTGCAAAATCCCCCTCCTATTGGGCACTTTGGTGTTATATTTTTGGTTATGTTAGTGAATTAGTGATGGTACAGTACTACTATTTATCGATACTTCACACTATACACCGATAGTGATTTATATAACCTTGTAAAGTGCTTCTTCGCTGTATTATGTTATATATATTTCTATGAAATACATGTAAGTATTTTTTGTTTTGATATCCCTTACAACTGTTGATGTATGAACTTAACATGCTGCTTTAAACTGGTTGTATTGCTTATGTACCCTGCGTAAAAAATTTATTTCTGCTCTAATATTAGTAACACTGTTTACTTCAAAATATTTTCAAGCTACGTCCATTTTTCATTCAATAGCTCTGGTGTACATTTATAGAAGTAAATATTTATAGAAATTAGTCATACGGAGTATCTGTAAGGTACGGTCGCGATCCAGGTTTGGTTTCCGAACACAAACTAACAGATGAAAGGAAAGAACAAATATTTTCGTATGCTATATTATCTCACGTCTTAAAATCTCATGTATTTCTGCTGGATTAGTAGATTTGGCTCACCGGATTAGGCAAATGTAATTCAAGTCAGTTAACGCTGCATGTTCCACGAGTACTTCTACACTATTCCCAACTGTTTCGTGTGTTTTCTTTGGACACAAGAGTCAATGGAGTGTTGCGTTCACTCACTCCCAGAAAACGCAACTAAGGTACATAAAAACTATAATGCAACAAATCTTTAGGAACATACCCGAGGCAATAACGTCAAGTCTCAATTCTTTCACCACTGATCAAGCAAAACATTCAAAGCAAAAACTTTCAATAATGCAAAACTTAAAAGCTTAAAGGTACGGAAAATATATCCAAATTTAATGTCAAACAATCAAGCATTATTCGATACCTCCGAATATCGAGAGTATCAGAAAATTTACGGTATGAAGGTCCCATCACTACACAAAACATCCTAATGGGGCTAAATAACAAAGGCGACGAATATGGGATGCATATAATGCAAGAATCGTATAGGTATTGGAAGAGAAGAAGACGCATTAGTGAAAAGTTTATTTTAGAAGAGTCGGTGGTGCAAAAGAAGGGACTAAAATACTTGGAATGAACAAAAAGTAATAAGCTGTTGTCAGAAAGTCAAACAAATCTTAACAGTGCAAAAGACGTTTTTAACAAAAAGAATTTTCTGTGGGCCCCAGCAGAAAGAGAGATAAAAATGAAATGCTTTATGTGATATTACTGTTGAATATAACAAGAATGTTTATGTTACATGGTTTGAGGAAAATTATTAGAAACATCTTAAATAATAGTCAAGATGAAAAATTAGCAATGAATCTGTTTTAAAGTGGGTGAGAAAGCAAGAACATTGACGAAATGTACCAAAAGTTGAAAATAAATAAGCTCGGATACCGAATAAACAGAAAATACAAAAATGATTGCAGATAATGTAGATGTTAAGAGAAGCATCTGATATACAGAGACTAAGAGGAAAGCGGAAATGAGACAAGAATTTTCTCAGATACCATAATTTATTAGTTATATGTTATTCAGCTTCCATTGAGTATCTCTTACACATTTTCTCCTCGCAATGTTAAGAGTAGTGCTTCTGTACATAAACCGTTGCTGCCTATCTCTTCACAAATATTAACTGATGCTACTTATATCTTGTCCGTTTGTGTGAAGTACCAGCTTTTGACCATTCTACGAATGAATTTAATGATCAGATAATGATAGACTTTGTGATACAAAACAGTTAAGTTACATGTAATGGACAGATTTAACAGTGCGATGTAACAAGAATGACTAGCAAGGAAGGTATCATCTGACACTAAATTAGAGCGGTTCATTTACTACATGAATTGCTTCCTTGGTATTTAAGTGGATGATGTGTAGAAGTTTTCGCATCCTCGCAGTCAAAAACTGCCAGTTTACTTTCTAAATACGATCTTTTTATGACAAATTACTTCTGTAAACAAAATTTGACATGGAAGCTTTATACTTCCCGTGAGAGTCTTTCTTGTTAAATCGCACTCATATAAGTTTCCGAAAACAATTGTGCAACTTAAATAGTAGCATTAAAATTAACTGTCTGCTGTTCTCAGAGCCACAGACTTGTGTACTCCAAATTAAAAGACCTGCAGAGAAAATATACATTTTGCAGTAGCTTATCCAAAGCAACAACCACCTTCAAGCTATCGAGAGTACTACCAAAATGGAAAAAGAGCAAATTCTCAAAGAATAATTAACGCAAATGCAACAAATACACCCATCCAAATCTTCTCTACACTGAATTATACGGGTAGTGTGAAAGAAATTAATTGGCATTAATTACCTAATAGTTGTTAAACTATGAAGCCTCGGACTTTTGTACCTACAACGTAGTGTATCTCATTGTACATGAAATACACTAGTCGTTCACCGGAAGAAAGTACGAGTCAGTTGGAAAATTTAGTGTTATACTGATTTGTTGCCATGGTAGCTCAATGGTTTAGAGCGACCAGACGGAGACCGGAAGATTCGTGGCTGAAATTCCGGCTATGACATTGAATTTTTCAGACTGACTCTACCTATACCAGAGTTTGTGTCTAGGTTAACAAATGCAGACATTCGCAATGACTTTGGTGAACATGAATATGAACACTATCGCCTGAGCTAACGCCAAACGCTGGAATCTCTAAGCTTTCATATTCCAGTAAATGAAATGAAAGAGAGAGAGAGAGAGAGAGAGAGAGAGAGAGAGAGAGAGAGAGAGAGAGAGAGAGAGAGAGAGAGAGAGAGAGAGAGAGTAACATTGTCACACTTCAGTGTAACAGAAAAGAGGAGTACTGAAATCACTTGATGTAAACCTAACTATTTCATCTGAATATTTTCATTGTCTTTCTGACAAAAAGAATAAATCTTATAAAGATGATTTCTTAAAATAAAATATTTGGAGAACGAATGCAATGAATTAATATTTGGAAACCGAATGCTTTAATTATTTTACTGTGGTGTTTTTCTACGTTGTGCAAAACTTTATATACGTATTATAAATTATTCCACTTTCATGAATGTAGGGATAAATATAATATATAACACAATTAATGCAGTCTATAACAACATAAAGTGCACTGCTGCATGATCTGTTAATCATCGTAGCCTCCATTTTAATAGCTTTCACACTTCAATTATCCTGTTTTGAAGTTAATATTTTTTTTATGGAAGGGGCATTGTGAAAGGCAAATTTTGTGTTCATGACATACAACTACGTCCTCGCATCAATGTAACAGTTTCATGTGGATGATCCCTTATGCATTTCACCGTTACTGTTATATGCAGCAGTATGTCTAATGTCTTCAAATATTTCCAAACTTTTTATTTTTTATTTATCTAATATGTTCCTTTAAGAGGAATAGTAAAACTGGTAGATTTCCCCAAGTGACATCTAGGTTCAACCTGTTGCTGGTGAAACACTTTGAAAAAGCGCTAAATTTTATTTTGTGGCGAGACAATAGGTATGACATTACAGAGTTTATTACCCCGCTTCCGAGTGATTACACATGAGAAAGCATTCTATAGAGCATATTTAAAACCTATAAGAACATCAGCTTCTTTGACCCGAAAACCTCTGGTTAATATTCCATGCAAGTTCAAAACCTTGTAACATCTAGAGGTCTTCATTTTAATCCTGCTTATTGCTATTGGAGTAACGTTGCATTAAACATTTGTCACCCCTGGATTACTGGATTCAATTCGGAAATATGGACAGCCCTGTGAAGCCTGCTGAGCATTCTCCTCATCTTAAGGGAGACTGGTCCAGCTTTCCTAGAGGGTAACGAAACGACGCAATTTCCGGTGTGTCTAATTTCACCCACCCTAGTTTAGCACCCCGCTGTGCCCTGTCTGCTTGGGAATGTACCTGAGTTATAACTTATGACGGGTAGCATTTAATGAAAGGCTTAATTTCAGGCGGGTGATAGAAGCGCTGTATGCGGGTTAGGTTATATACCGGTAGCATGGTGCGAAAACTCGTTTTGCTCGGAACGCTGGATGAATGCAAGGGACTTCGGAATGACTACGATGCGCCATCAAAATTGTGGCATCGTGAGCAGCTTAAATTCAACACAAAAGGGATGGCCGAAGGCGTGCCTTGACTGGGAAACGTACGACGCTATATTCGCCATATATTTGGAGAAACAGCAGTCAGAGCTATTCTGAATTATACGGTAATCGAAACAAAGGAAGAACCAATCTCAATAACCAGATATTTTGGGACGCTTCATTCAAAGTGAGAATGGATAACATCCGTCTTCATTCGAATACTGATACGTCTTTTCCCATTATTTTCAATTTAACCACCTAAGATTAGGTAACGATCCCAGTACAGTCTAAACTGATGTATTCCTATACGTTTTTGTTTCAAAATTTAAATCAACATATTTTGCATGATGATATTGCTATGTTCTCATGCTGCCCTTGAGTATAAGAGTCAACATTGTGTTCACGTCTTTCATAGTACACAACACTTATTTAGATTTATATTCAATAACATTTTATAATAAATGTTTTGTTATAGTTAACGTCATCCAACGTAAGTCATATAGTACGATGAATGATATGCGTGAAATGTTGCTTAGATGAACCCAGAGTCCATAGAGCTTAGAATCTGACACCTATCTTTCAGAATAAGGGAAAACCTTGGAATAAACGTTATCCACAAAACTCATTCTAACCTGGATTCTAACTCGTGAGCTCTTGAATGTCAGGTGGACACGCTACACCATGTTACAGAGGCGGATTTAAATATTTTGTAAATGTAAGATATCGGATCAACCTTATTTCCAACATCATCTGAGACAGTGTTGATAAATTAATATGTAAATTAGTGTTTATCAGAAACTTAAAATTATATATAAAAATTTGACGATTTAGATACAATTGTGATTATTTGTCCAAATTCTTTGTTACGAACTTCCAATCCCTTTTGAATATTCGTAATAAAGTTAACCTAGTGTCGAGCAACGCAAAGAAGATCCCTAAAAGGAATGTGCCAACCTGACACAGTGGGACGACAGCAAATGTGTGTGACAGAGAACGTATGTTACACAAGGAGTAGAACCGATAAAAAACATGCGCCCTATTCACTCTGTACACTAAAACCTAGAAGATTCATTCACAAAATTAGAGGCCATCAGAATTTTTTTGAATGGTCTGTAACTGTACTGACACGGGGTGTCATAAACCTGTCCAGGGAGAGTGTGGGAACTTTCTCTAACCCCCTGCGTCTCATGGCCCGCAGACTTTCACTTCTGGGGAGGACAGTAAGGCAGAATGGCAGAAGTGAGGGTAGCTCTACCCCCAAGGCGTTTCACAGAACAAGCATATAGCCAACATCATATCACATCCTACGTAATGAAACAAAGAAGTCAGATGTTATAGCCCATTCCCCTTCCTTTAGGAGGTATTAAAATATGGTCATTTGTGTCCTTTTTCGTTGTATTAAATGATGGCTTTAGGATAGTACTGGAATGCAACTCATGAAATCAAGAGAATATCTTTTAAATTCTACTGCAATTTGTCAGCGTTATCAAAATGATATACCGATGCTCGTATATTAGATTCCACCCTCCATGTGAGCAACCATATTCAACAAACACTTTTGGAGCTACCAAAGTAGATGGAGATTAGATAAACTTCAAATAATTTAACAAACAACTTCGTTAATAGGCAAAACAGCTGCAACTTCTCTTGCTTCTACACTGAGCTACACGAGATATCAAGTTTTCATAAATATTTCAAATCTACAAGTCTACTTACCATGCAGCACTTTAATAGGAAACAAAATTATACATGCCCAGATGTCAACTTCCTTCAACCATTGTAGCAAATTCGTGAATGTAGATCCTTATTTCTATGATTAAACTCCGATTAACAACAATTTAGCTGAGCTTTCATACGTAAAGTATACTTTCATAGTCGGAAGGTTTGAATAACACATAGCATATTCTGAAACAAAGGTTTGATATATGGTATCACAGGGATAACTAAAGTAAAGGATTGTAACTGAGAGCAGGTAAAGAGCTCTTTGAATGAATATTTTTCTTTCAGTAGCAGGTGCCATCCTCCAAAGTTAAATCATATCGAACGATGAATGAAATCGATAAAATGATACTTAAATGAGCCCAGGATACATAGAGATTTGAGTTACCCTTAACAGTCGTCATTCAGGATAAGGGAAAACCCCGGAAAAATTATAGAGGCAATTCACTGTGAGCGAGATTCGAACTCGTGACCTCTTGAAATTGAGGCAGACACGTTACCAAGACTGAAAGGTATGCTTTTAATGCCACATACAGGTTATTTCTATAAAGGTGGAAAATACCAATAATATGGTATATAACAGCATTGGATTGTATTTCTCTACCAAATATTGCTGATTCCTAGCCTCATAATGTTTAATATTCCTACCTCAGATTTGCAAATATTTATTATAAAATACAAGTCCTGTTTTATTATAAATCATCACTTAACTATCACCATTTACATCTAAACACTTATAAAGGTGCCAAATAAGTAAGTAGTGCATAAATCGTCGTGTTTTCTTCATACGTCTAGGATTTTGAATACATAAATCTCGCTGCAAATTTAGCGAACTACAAGCCCTCCAGAACTTGTAAAGAATGGGTCAGAGAGACGAGGCAGCAGAGGTTCTTCCTCAGTCCGCCTGCGGATTATAACGTTTTATCTTATGTAAATAGGTGTACAGGAAAAACCATGCTTTTGGTTTCTAACATAGGCACATAATCCTCTTCTAACTTTCTATACCTGATATTGTACAGAATATTGTACAGTTAAGTGGTTTATGAAGCATATTCAGTATTAAACTTTAAAACTTAAATTTTCACACTAGTAGTAGACGAATTTAGTCATTTTTGTAAAACGTAGTAGATTCTACATGCTGAAGCATGTGGTTTATTATTTTACAAATAAGGCAGTCTGTTTTCTGCATATTCTCATTCAAAAGCTTTTCTGTGAATGGTAATTTCTGGTATAAGTGACTTATATTCTCAGACATTATTGAAGGCACGTTCATTAAAGTTTAGGATGATAGAAAATTTTATTTTATATATAATTTGTCTTAATAGAAATCTGGTTATGTTTAAGCAAAATAATTATCGACAAATTTTAAACAAACAATGGTATAATTAAGAAATATTCTTCTTCTTTCTAATGTATTGGAAAACAGTGGATAAGTGAACTTAAAATGCATGCATCTACATTCTATAGAATTTTCAGACTGTTATATTAAATAATTTGGAGATATTTGATGATAAATTAACAGATAAAACTCTGGCGAGATGGGGTTTCTAGTTTCTCCATAAATTTCATTGTGAAATACTCTGCATACCAGTTGCAGCAAGAAAAAGGGCTTTCTTATATACATTTAGTAGGACACTATCCCATTGAACTTCACATTTTCTCTAAAGGATTTTCACATAAATACATGGATTTACTGCTTAAGAAAGCGCTTCGTTCATATAGTGCACCATGAAATTGCTTCCATCCCATGAGCGTATAGTTTGGGTGTACTCCTACACAAATAGTTGTTCCATATTTGGTTTCGAAGATACCTGTGATTTCAACATTACATAAATCAAACTGTCTAATAACGTAATCCATTGGCCTAAAACAGTCTTAGCTTTTAGTACCTATATGTGTACGTCCTTTCTCTACCTTTTCGCTTCAATAGTATTTACTTACGTTCAGTGACGTACTGGCAGAACAGGAGTGTTGCAGCATTAATTTTAATATCTGAGTTGCTGACTGCTGACTGCATTGCTAAATTTGAGCAATGCCTTTATCAGATTATAGATCTCAGACAAAGAAAATAAACGTTTTATTTTGAAGCTCATACATCAAGTTTATTGACTTTTGACACTTGCACAGCAGCAGAGAGAAGGGATGTGACAGTTTAGGCTAAAAGTTAAAACTGATATAGGCAGTTCTTTGACCGTTACCTGTAACGATTAAGTTATTTGTCTTCATAGTTACATTATATTAATAGTTGCCAGTAAAGAGTTGCTGTAACTATGCTACAATATAAATAAAATCGTTACATACTTATTTTTTTTTATTTGATGTAATCTAAAAGTTTTCTCCATCTGTGTTAACACTTTCTTTACTACAGTGGTTTATAATGGTGAAATGCACACACACGAACACGCCCATCTCTGTATCATGGTGGTAGCGTGTCCAGGCCTTATCTGGATAGGGTTTTGCCGTGGGTTTCCCTTATCCTGAAAGAAGAATAGCATGCTACTCTAAGCTCTATGGACTCAGGAATAATCTGAGCATTATTCCATCCATTTCATTCATGATCATCTGAAGGACGTTAATTAAAAGTAATATTACAGGCAACACACATGCACACATACACACACAGCAAAATGTATTCCTCCGCTTTGTTCACTGACTATTGGATAAGTTGTGACTACACTACTCGTATTAAAACCATAAGTACTCCTCTCTCGGAACTTGAAGATCGGAACAGCCATGAGGAAGTAGGGGAAAATAAATAGATGAATAAATAAATAATCAATAAATGAATGAATGAATGAATAAATAAATAAATAATAAGTAGATAAAGAAAGAAAGAAAGAAAGAAAGAATGAATGAAAGAATGAAAGAAAGAAAGAAAGAAAGAAAGAAAGAAAGAAAGAAAGAAAGAAAGAATGAAAGAAAGAAAGAAAGAAAGAAAGAAAGAAAGAAAGAAAGAAAGAAAGAAAGAAAGAAAGAAAGAAAGAAAGAAAGAAAGAAAGAAAGAAAGAAAGAAAGAAAGAAAGAAAGAAAGAAAGAAAGAAAGAAAGAAAGAAAGAAAGAAAGAAAGAAAGAAAGAAAGAAAGAAAGAAAGAAAGAAAGAAAGAAAGAAAGAAAGAAAGAAAGAAAGAAAGAAAGAAAGAAAGAAAGAAAGAAAGAAAGAAAGAAAGAAAGAAAGAAAGAAAGAAAGAAAGAAAGAAAGAAAGAAAGAAAGAAAGAAAGAAAGAAAGAAAAAGGAAACATATTTACACAAATCGAGGTCGAAGCACGTAGTTGTACAGTATTAACAAAGGAGTGTTTTTTTTATCTTTTACTCTTTTACTTTCATCTAATGAATAAAGCAAGCACAAAATTCATTATTGAACTTTAAAATAGTACATTTTAAGAGTATGTTTGAAAGTTAACTTTCAACTTTGAGGTCTGTTTCGGAACTACCCTCGTATATGTGTATGTTTTTGATTATTCTTTCTCATGTAAGGTTAAAGAACTAATTGGATTTATAATAAACCCAATGTGTGAAAACTGTATGCACACGCCTTTACAGCTGCTTTTCGAAATCGAAAGCTGTAGAAATTGCACGCTTCTTTATGCAGTCATAGAGAGTAAATTTGCTAAAATTGTACAACTCATCTTTATACACCGATGTTAAAACTCGGTATCGTTACTGGTATCACTTTAGTAAACAAACACATATTTGCAAATACGCCACTTACCATCTCCAGTGGAAGTGATATTTATCCGTAACGAGTTTGGGTAATTAGTTCCTTTTAAGCAATACCAATGCACACGTAGTGAGCGTATCATACAGCCTCGGTAACCATCTCCTGTTACTTAAGTGTGATCTTTAGCGGGAAATCCAGATAGTGTCTTCCTTACTTTAGAAACTGTTACTGGTTAATTTGTATTCGTCACATTTATAACAACTGATGGATAACGTTACTGCGTGTCTCTATTATTTCTGTAACCATTGCAACGTAACCGTTAGATTACCTTCTGCCCATCCCTAACCGAGAGCATTACTCGCATAGAGAACAAATGTTCCACCATTGTAATATACCTCTGAATAGTAATACATTACATCATAAATCATAACATTATGTCTTCTAAACGGAGAGTTTTATAATGAATGGAAAGGAAATATTTATTGATGGTATTTTAAAACTCTGTTATTTAAAATTTAAACTAATCCAGACATCAGACTTCGCCTGAACATATGAGGCCTATGTTCATTTTCCTTACCACTTATAGATATATAATAAGTAAGAGAAAATACTGCAATCCACCTAAAAGTTCCACCTCAAATTAAGTTACTCTCACAAATTTTGAGATCCCCTAAACACAACGAAGAAATTCTTCTGGGAAAGAGTATGTGTCTCTGTAAATAAAATTACTAAAAATGAAATGACATATTTTTATCAAAATTGATACTTACGTTCAACATATCCCAAAGATATGACAGGAATATTAAAAAAAAAAAAAAAAAAAAAAAAAAAAAACTTCCTACCTTAATGAACACATTGCATGGAAAAATTTTCGAGGCTGTGGCGGCTGACCGGCGGTGGGGTCGGGCGTGGGGCATTCTGGCCGCGCCTACCCATTTGTCTCCTGTCACTAACTGTAGGGATGATTAGGAGAGGGATCGCGGGCCACTGTGCCGTCTCTTTCCCCTTCCCCTGGATTCTCATACGTGCGGGGTGTTTCGTCTAATCCGGAACCTTCTAGAATGGCCAGCATATAAGCAACGCGTCGGGCTGGAGTTCAGTCAGTGCTTGGCGAGCAGCGTAGGAGCGCCGTGCTAGTAAACGGACGAGAAGACTGTGTACGTGCATCTGAAGAGTGTACGTAACTGTGAGCGTGCAGTGGAACTGTAACGGACGAACTGGTGAATCGTAATTGTGTGCATTACGTAATTCTGTATAATTGGCAAGTGTTCAACTGTAAGTCGGTGGAAATAAAGAACATTTTGAGCTTGTGCAATTGGACTTTTAATTTCCCGAACCCACAAAGTCACAATATATATAAATCAAAACACATATTGCAACGACCCTTAATGGCAATCGATGCCACAACTGGGAAGTTGCATCAGTGTCAAAATTGGAGCACTTCGATCTTCGAGTGAGTGAGTGTGTGGTGTTTAAGGGCCCGTCGACAGCTAGGTCATCGATCTTCGAGGACAATATTTTGCTGACCGGCCAACTCTGGACTATTTACTAACCACGCATTTGAATCACTGGGATCTCTGGCTACGATAGCCGCCGTTACACTGCTATTCAAGGATAGGTCTGCCAACCAACGGCATCTCAGTATTATGTGCTCGTGCCTCCAAAATTGCCAAAAGCTACAACGAGTAATACTAGTTAACTATACTTTTGCACCGAGAGTCGGGACCCAAAACTTAAACGCGTAATAAAAGGTCAGAACAAGTTCTTTTCTGGTTATTTCATTACGTTTTAACGCTACTGGACAAGCCTTTTTGATCTGTTTTATATTTTTTCGCATTAAATTTAACCATTTAACTTCAACGTTTATGATTTGTATGCAAATTTTCATACATGCTCTTAAAGTGTACTGTCAAAATGCATTTTTTACGGCTTCATTTAGCTGTTTCAAAAAAAAAAAAAAAACCTTTATACAGAGAAACAAACAAACTATGAACGCAAAAGTTTCATGAGCACAAAAGTGCAATTCTTTACAAATAATAAGACCAACATTTATTTTAACCCAGCTAAAGTAACACAAAATGTTTTCATCGTATATCTATGATAAACAATATTACGCAAAGGAGTTTTGGAAAATTGGTAGTTCTTTCTCTGGTGAAAAATATTTAAACGCTTTATTTGAGAAACGTTTGGGCTGTAGCCTTAAGTTTTGCATAGTCAGTAATTTATTTACTTATATGAAATGAGTCAGTGATCAATTTCAGTCAGTTTTAGTTGTCCTAAAATTGAAGAGTTCCAAAATTTAAAATTGAACTAATGAGACTGCACAGCAGATGTCATTTGGAGAGCTAGTGTCAGCCGGGAATTGAACTACGTTTCTTAAAATGACGTTTCTAATATTATTTTGTTTTACAATGTACAAGCAATATGAAAGGAAAAGTTACAGGGAACTACAAATTTATAAAGTGAGGTGTTTACAGGCACTTTTGGACGATGTTGTGGAACTGTTTGGGGAGACAAGGTTTCCATTCTCATATGAATATTTTGCAACGTTTGGGCAGTGTCATCTCCCCCTACTAACCTTCATCGCCGCAGCGGTTAACCCAACTATCAGTTATTGCTAAAGCAATTCTGTTGCCTCTGCATTTATGTCACAATTATGTACGGTCCGCTTGCTTCGGGTTTGTAATCATCGGAACGGCAAGCCGAGTGCTTTTATGTTGCCAATATGAAACAGGATGACAATGTAAATAGTAGTAAAGTAAAACACAGGTGTTTTATTAGCCATCAGCCTTCATTCGCTGCTGCAAAACCTGTGTGGCAGCGTTAACTACCATCCTCGAGACAAGGGCAATACTGAACTTGCTAGACCTCGTAAACTGTTTCCTGCGGCACGCAACAGTTCACCCTCCAGCAATCTATTGTGACTTTAACAAATGTTTCGTGCAGTTTTGCTACCAATGCATTTTTCCCCTACGATAGTATTTTTTATCCACTTCCCGCTCCTGCTATCATACCTATATGGGAAGTTGGAATTCCTGTACCTCGCCCGTTTTACATTTCTACCGCAAAATGTGTTTTACCGTGCAACTATTCATATACAACAATTAAACATAATCATTTGCAAGACTTGAATTTCAAGATTCAAATCTCACCATTTTACTTCCCTTCATTTGTTAATATTTATATATTGAATGTATGCAATATTCAAATAGGACTCTCTCGGCGCAAACAGCCATGTCACTTTCAATTATTATTGACACCACTAGGCCTGAAAATTAATTACCAATTATCGTGCAAATATTTCTATTATTCACTGTTGTAGAAAGCGTAGTAGGCAGTACGGACACTTTAAGTGCTTTGCATAAATTTGGAAGGGAAAATTCCGACTTAGTTTCGAAACTTTCAAAGCTTTATTCGTTAAGTAAAATGGTTAATCAGATAAACTTTCATGGCACAATTACACAGTTCGTTGTAGATATAATGAGGATATGGAACTCCAGAGCGTTTGGTGGACTTTTAAAACGAGGTTTGTTTTGAAACTCAATGCTCCTAGCATGAACACTAAAATTGCGACCTACTTTTGTTATATGTGTAACTATTTAAACATTTTAAAGAGCATCTAATGATATGTGGAAAGTGTCAGCGTAGCACATGTTTTGAAACAAATTTTGCTTTTTAGCGACATCTATATCTTTATCTCTCTCCCTCACACTTTTTTTCTCCTTCTCTCGCATAAAAATTTAAACCCATGACACTACAGCCCATATCGAAACGGGGCCTGCCAACCCGACTGCCGGCCTCACGCCCACATACGCAAGGTAGAGGTGAGCGATCATCCAAGCGATACGAGGAGAAGAAGTGGTCAGCATCTCGGCACCCCCAGCCGGAAAGTTGGCTTTCTTGAACAGGGTCACTTACCTACCGCGAACTCCTCAATTTCCTGAGTGGGCACCGGTACGATACCCGGCACTTAAAATCCGCACCCAGGGATGGGATCGAAACCGGGCCGTATTTCGTGGCAGGGAAGCAAAGCATGATGCCTTAGCCCACTACGCCACGGAGCAGAACCCCTCTCTCACCTGGTTTATCAATTATACAAAAGCCATTCCGAATGAAGAGGTTTTGAAAGGCTGTTCCCAGATAAGTCAGCATACCTATATATTTTATTTGTCATGAAGAATATCTAAGATATGTAGTATTTTAATCCAAATCATTTGAGTTAATTTTGATAAAACAACAAGCAATGTGACGTATTGAATTTAAAGGATTGCCAGGGTGGGAAGATTTTCTTGAAAAACTTCCTGTCGTGCCTTTGGAGGACACTGAAGGTAAAACACCAAGTTCGGCACTTGGTCGACTTCTCGTTTTGATTTTTTTTTTTTAAAGAAGGCATTGTCAAGTTATTAAAAGTGAGATATCTCTTGTATAGAAAATGAGTAGTTGTCAAACAGTTTTGGGGATTACTCACTCGTTTTGAATTAATCTGTTTACACACACACACACACACACACACACACACACACACACACACACACACACACACACTCACACACAAACACACACACACTCACACACAAACACACACACACTCTCTCTCCCACACACAAACACACACACGCACACACACACAAGCACAAACACACATTCTCAAGCACGGAGCTTTTCCTAAAGGTGACCGTTTGGAATCCAGAGTGTCAAAACCTGTACGACGGATGAAATCTCAGTGTGAAATTTTTAGGTGTGATATAACGCACCCTTTACTTATTAGAGAAAGAAAGAAGAAAAATATTACTTTTATAAAATATGTTCTACAACTTACGTCTAATAGTTTTATGGAGTAACCTGTTATCGTTGATCAAGTATGAGACTAGATTTTACTTTTCTACCACGTACTTGGCAGGAGGAGAAGAATTATATTTACTTCAAACATCGTATTCCGAGATTTAAATGGAAGTACATGCTTCGAAACTCTCTAAATAATAACAATATATTTTTACAAAGTGATAAGGTGAACATCATAACTGGAAACAAAATGTCAGAAATACAAATTCGGTATTTGAGTATCTTTATCATACCAGTTAGGGACATTTTTTAAGAAAACTGCATAAACTCATACTAGTTTTCACAGGGAAACAATTTCGTGTATCAAATATACGATGGCTTTCTGGACGAGAACCTCTAGGGACACTGGAATGGATGAAGAAGTGAATTTGTGTTCGCAGCACGCTCAGCTGATATAACACCTTTGGAATTTCACATAGGTAAGAGGAGGCGTATAAAAGTAGCAGCAGCATTTCCTAGGAAACCACCAATGCTGGTGGCCCCTCATCAAGGAATAAACATCACATTGTTCACTGTTGCCGTGTGTGTCTCTGTGCGTAGTAAACATTTTAATAATCGAAAATAACTGAACGAGTGCATAAATCTTTATAAAACCGCTGATATATGCAATATTATTCAGTACACAATAAAGAAATATACTTCTTTAAAGTGTATGCACATATTTTTATTTATCCTGTGTGTAGAGCTAAGAGCAAGTGTTTTAAGGTGAACAAACTTCTAAAGAAGATCTGAAACAAGTTTGCGTGTCGCGAGAGTATTTTTCAAGAAGTAAAACTGCTCTTAAACTGTGTTCTCAACGAATAAAACCGAGACTATAACGGCACTTGAATATCGGAGTGAATCTACTCTTAGCTATTTATGTACTTCGCTGGCGTAGACTTTCACTGGAATATTTCCATATTTCCTTGTGTGGATAATGTACTGTCTCTGCGACCGACCAAGGTGGTGTGCTACCTTAGAGTCTCGAAGGCCGCTTCTCCCTATGAGGTCCCCTCCAATGCTGCATCATAACTCAAGTCTTCCCATCCCATTCCTTTCCTCACCATATGGACATCTCGCAGCAAAATAACGCCCAGCTTCATTCCCGTCATTTGTTCAAATCCTGAGTGACAATGAGGTGCGTTTCATACGCCAAGAACGGATAGGGGAAAAAAAGTGAGCATCTACTTCACTTGTTAACAAGCGGTAGGTAACTCCCATCGTTGTTTGGCCTAATTCCACCGTTACTGGTGACAGGTAAGCTGGAATGTTAATTCCAAACTTAGGTGTGGTAAACTGTGGTACGCCTATCAAATATGTTATTAGGAAAACCCTGCAGAAGAATATACTGTCTGCTTTAGTTCACAAGCTGGGACTACCATCGACAAAACCTGTATTTCTAGAAAAGTGTTTTTGTGTACTTGTAACTCAACTAAGTGAAGTATAATATACACTACAATTGGAGTTTAAAATCTACCTTTTATATGTAAACATTTTTTTATTTTGAAATGTCAAAAAAAAAGCTCGAAATTTTTTATTAAGCTAATATTTACATGAGCAACGAAACGTGTATTTAGAATACACGTCTCATTAAAACGCACGATTTATCATAAATAACTCTTCAATGACACCCATCACTTAAGAGGTATTCGATATTATTAGTCTGAACATTTCAATACCTTTACAGTTCTTGAAACAGCGTTGTGATTCATGTTCTTTTTCCTCTCAATGTAGTGAAAAGAGAATTTCAAGCTTGGTAAGCATTTAGTATGAGCTTTTGTAAGGTTAGTTTGTACCAGCTATACACAAATGAACGATAACGGGTGGAAAAACTCACGTAAATGTAACATATCACAGCTTATAATATTCTTAGCAGCTATCTATTGTACAGAAAGTACTGCATAAAGCATATGAAATCTATATGAAAATGTCGAAACTATCACAAAATAATCGATTAGCAGTCTTAAATGTCAACATTACAATACTCAATGGAGGAAAATTCAAAGCGTTTGACATATAAATATGGGATACAAAAATTAAAGCCTCCCAAATGCCACCGATAAACTTAAAAAGCGTTAGGGTCCCCCTCTACCATTCGCTCCTCCCCCTGCCCCGACACGCCATCAGCGCGGGGTATTGTGGTCTAGAGATCCGGCTCGTGTAGGTCAATTAAACTCAAATTTTGTACATATGCTAATTTTAATGTATTGCGGTAGTGGTAAAACGTTTTAAAATCATGTTGGAATACATGGTCTTTTCAGTATCCCGTTTCGTTGGTAGGTATAACCTTAGCTATTAACAGATGGACCGTAATTATTTTGATTAAAGTAGGAGTTAGCTGCGCTTCGTTTATCTAATAAGAGGCAATATTTATATAACTGCATTTACGTGCTGTGTTTTTAGATATATTTTCGCTTTTAAGTACTCAAAGCAATGTTTACCTTTTATGACTCGCATGTTGCAACGAAATCAATTGATGGTTGATAAAATCTACCTTCTCTTTCATTGAACTTTTGGAGATGATATATAGGGTAAGTGAGAAGGAGGTAAGGTAGGTAAAATATTATGAAAGATAATACTTAAGCATTTTGTATAATTAACATATAATTCGGAACCCACAGCTACGATTGACCAACACTATAACATTTGCCTATGTACTGAATATAAAAACACTGCTATTTTATTACTGAAATTTTCACTTGTGTTAAACTATGATTGACCTACTTCGATTAATGGACCTTAGCGTAGTTTGCTATATTAATGGAAATGCCAGACTAAAGAGGACTGAAGGCGAACACTACATCATTTAGAGCAGTTTTAGGCAACTAAATACTTGAACTGGATTGCGGTACGGAGGGGATACGGCATTGCGGCATCCTCGGGAAGAAGGATGAGGCGAGAGGAGACAGAAGACGGCCGTCCCTAGGAGCCACGACAGTGCAAAGGACAGGGCCCCTACACTTTACCAATTGAAAACTCTCCGGCATGCCAGAACAACCGGCAGCTCACCCGACTGCGGTCCGGAAAAGGCTCCACAATATTTGGCGCAGAGACCAGAGACCGTCTTACCGGAGGAGGAAGTTCCACCAAATCCAACCATTCACCGCAGACACCCGTGGATACTTCTACCCTGAAAGAGACCACCAGAGGAGAGATGACTGAAATGATATGGATATAAAATGGAATGACAGGAAATTCGGAGAATGTACTTAAACTACCCAGCATTCACCTGACGACCCGGGAAACTCCCAGAAAAATCAGATGGGTCAGGTAGATTGGCCACGGGAATCGAACCCAGGCCTCCTGAATGCGGACGACAAACGAAACCACCTGAGCCATTTCTCTCGGTAACTAAGTAGTCTATCAAGTCCACGAACAAATCCCTCCTTAGTTCTCACTGTAAGGTTGGACCTCAGTGATTTATGTAGAGCAAGTGAGGCAAGAATAAATACAAAATTGCGTCTCTCCCCAAAACTTGCTCACTATTCTCCGAAATGGTGGTACAGCATATGACGTATTTGAGTTGATTTAACGCTATCGGAACTTCATAGACGTGTGAACAGTGGCAGCAATGAGATCAACCCACCCTTTTGGTTCGTTCTCAGTGTTTACTTGGCAGATCTGTGTAGATGTTTAGTTTGATACCCAGAATTATCCTATACCTATAATGTGTATGAGAGGAGATAGCGGCGTCAGTACTCAATGGAATAACACGAATGAAACTCTGATATATTCCAGTAGTGCTACGCAATAAACTAATTTACTTCCTGATACTCTGATTCAGTTTAGAAAGGGGCGACAATGAATTAAGAGACACTTCATAAAATATCGTTTTTATCTACGAGGGCTATCCAGAAAGTAGATTACGTTTTCGTCTGTTTCCGCTAGGGGCGGGGCTAGCGCGGCCATCTTGGGGTCAGAGCGTTGCGCAGCTCATTCGGCATCTAGCCGTGCTAGTGAGAGGTTCGTGCTGTGCTCCGTTCAGATACTGTGACGGTTTGAAATGTCTGCGTTAATTGAAAATCCCGCGAGCTGCGAGGTGCGTGCAGTAATAAGGTTTCTGACTGCAAAAAACTGTAAACCGATAGAAATCTATCGGCAGCTTTGTGAAGTGTATGGGGACAACATTATCACTGAAGGTGGAGTGCGTCAGTGGGTCATCAGATTTAAAAATGGCCGAACAAATGTTCACGACGAAGATCGAAGTGGGAGACCCAGCATAGTGACTGCCGAACTTGTCGAAAAAGTCGATGCTAAAGTCCGTGAAAATCGAAGGTTCACAATAACGGAACTTTCTTTGAGTTTTCCACAAATTTCGCGAAGTTTGTTGCACGAAATCATCAGCGAAAAGCTTGGTTACCACAAGTTTTGTGCAAGATGGATTCCAAAAATCTTGACAGAGGACCACAAAAATCAGAGAATGGCTGCAGCGTTGAACTTTTTGGACGTTTACCATAAGGATGGTGACTCTTTACTCGATCGCATCGTTACTGGTGACGAAACATGGGTGAAACACGTGAACTGTGAAACGAAATTGCAATCAATGCAGTGGGGGCACACAAGTTCTCCCCAAAAACTCAAGAAATGCATGCAAACAATGTCGGCAAGGAAGATGATGGCGACTGTTTTTTGGGACAGAAAAGGTGTGATTTTGGTGGACTTCCTGGAAAGAGGCACTACAATAAACTCTCAAAGGTATTGCCAAACTCTCCAAAAACTCAGAAGAGCCATTCAAAACAAGCGCAGAGGAATGTTGAGCTCTAAGATCTTGTTGATTCACGACAACGCCCGGGCCCACACGGCAAATGTCACTCGTGAAGTTCTTGAATCTTTTAAGTGGGAGTTGTTTCCTCATCCGCCGTACAGTCCCGACCTGGCACCGAGCGACTTCCACCTATTCCCAGCAATGAAGAAGTGGCTGGCTATGCAGCGTTTTGATGACGACGCACAGCTGCAAGAAGAGGTAACGAAGTGGTTGAAGGCGCAGGCGGCCGAATTTTTCGACGAAGGAATTTCCAAGCTCGTACATCGCTACGATAAATGCTTTAATTTGAATGGTGACTATGTCGAAAAGTAGTATTTGAGTGTGGCTTTCATCTGTATATAATAACATTTGTTTCCTATACTTTGTTTACTTTTTATTCCAAAACGTAATCTACTTTTTGGATAGCCCTCGTATTTAACTTATGACTTTTTAGGTTTTATGCAATATAACTAGATATTCTTGAAGATTTCCCTAGCTGTAACAATCTTATCATATGCCTGATTTTAATATATTTGATATTTTTTAAGAAAAAGTTTGGAGATGGAAAAGCAGGCTGAGCAGTACCTTCTTGTTTTATGTTTATTGTCTTTGTTAGAGAGGTTATTTGCCTTCTTCCTTTTCTTTGCTCGGCTCCGTATGCTGAGGATCTCCTCCGCTAATGGCTAACTCATGTTAAGTTCAACTTTTCAAGACATTTGTCTTCTTATTATACGGCATTGCTTTGCTTTCATTCTTTAGCAACAAACGTAATCATAGAAAAACGCGTTTCTCTTTTTCCTCCGTTTAAATTCTTTATCCATCTCCTCTTCAGTTTTGTAATATTTTATTCGCTTGATCTATAGAGGCAGAAATAGCGTGTTTTGCCTCGTCCATTTTCTCTCTCAAGGCTCGGTCATCCATCACTATAGACTGGTAGCGAGACGGCATCTTCTCAGTGAAATACATACATCTCAGAAAATAAACTGCATTTCCGTTATATGCTTAAAAGCGTTCTTATGGAGAAAACCTAAAAAGTGGGGAGGGGGGACTTCTTCCTTACCTATAGACCAGATGTACATGTTTATACACAGTGTTTAAAATGTGTTCAATATTTCTGAAGCTGTAGTATTTACAAAGAAAAGTAATTTATTATACACGTTCTTAATAATTTTGAAGAGATGAACGGCTTCAAATGGTTATTGTGCTAAAAACATACCGTACAATTTTTCAACTTGCTTCTTTCTTATTATGATCATATGTGCCATACATAAAATAATAATTACTTTGCATTTTAATGTTATCAAAATTTAACTAACCGTTTCCTTAAGTATCAAATTAAGAAATATTTTGATATTAAATCGAATGGAAAAATTTACAGTTGGTGCTTCAGTAGGCTCCCTTTTTGTTTCTTGCGTTAGATATATTATACATACAAAAGGAAACCTACAAAATTTGCGAAAGCAAAAATATTCTCTTCCTACAGTGCAATCATCAGAAGTTACAAATGTTAACTTTAGAAATATTGTCGCGGACCTGGCTAAAACGGTGTGTAACCAATTAAACCACCTGTGGAAGAATGATATAGGACAAGGGTCCAGAAAAAGAAGGAATGCTGTAGAAGGAAAGCTAAAGCTTAGGTTTCTCATTCAGATTCTACGCTAACACTACGGTATCACTATATTACATAAAACACTTTTGGCGAATGACAACTTCTGGGAGTTTGAACCCAAAAGAATTCATCTCTAGAAGAATATAGATGATCTCGATATCTTCAGGCAAAACTCAAGTATGTTACATTTGTAAAATCTTGTGAAGATACCTAACGAATTGTATATAAAGTACCTAAATTTTTTCCGCTTTTAATTTGTTTTCTTCCAGAGAAGCTAACATTAATAACGGTGATGATGATGATAATAATAATGATAATGATAATAATGATAATAATAATAATGATGATGATGATAATAATAATAATAACAATAACAATAACAATAATAATAATAATAATAATAATAATAATAATAATAATAATAATAATAATAATAATAATAATAATAATAATAATAATAATAATAATAATAATAATAATAATAATAATAATAATAATAATAATAATAATAATAATAATAATA
>CM060950.1:115457427-115542427 GCA_030765055.1 Mantis religiosa
GAACGTTTAGTAGCTAGATGTGCTGAGAGTATCCTCACTCTTTCTGATTGATGTACACGGAGGAATAATATCTCAAACTTTATCTTTCGTATCTTTCTCTCCGCAGGAAGTCGACGTGTGTTTTTATATGGAGCCATGGGTCTGGTAATAAATACCTCAACGTATCTTCCAAATTTCTGCTCAGTAAGAACTGTCTTGTGTGTGAACAACAGCATAGCTATATATTTCATTAGTTATATTTTGTGCTAGGTACATAGAACTGATGAAAAAGAATCCTGCTTTATTTTAAATCGGCTTATCCAGAAAACGTTATTGTGACTAAGTTTCATTTCTGAAGACGTTGGATATCGTAACATTTCAATTTTTGTAAATAAGGATTGTCATTCATAGCTGTGGGGTTAAAATATGTTTATACGATCAAGTTTCCTACATCTTCCCGATAATATTACACAGAAGGAAATCTGGAATATCAACACATGAATTCGTTTCCAAAGAAACTCACGTTTAATGGCAAACATTTGGTGGCTGTAATAACATACCTATTAGGGTAGGAAGTAAAATACATTTTGACTTAATTTACATATGTTTAATAATCAATAATAATACTAGTGAATGCCACAGTTCTAATATAATAACTTATGCAAATAGTCATTTCTAATTCATCGTAAGCTCTTCAGGAATCAGTGATACGCATTCAGCTTTCAATATCTTTTTCATACCGGCAACTTTGTAATTCACGTTTGCGATTTCCAATTCTTCTGGGAATACTGAATATTGCTTTGATGTTACTGTCATACTACCCATACGAGATTTACATCATGGCATCAACCATCAAACATTTGACTCCAAGTCTCCTAAATTACGTCATCTGAATTAGCTGATTTCCTGGTGAAGGTTAGAAACATATGTATTACAAATATAAATGAAACCAACCGGAAAATCTACATAACAAGAAAATCGTTAATAGTAGATTTTAGATTATTATAAGTCTAGGACTACCACAACAAACATTTACACAGGATTGGCAGAGCAGCATATCTTCCCTGTGGACCTAAACATATCAATATAAACCACCTACTCCACTACACAGCAACCCAATCTCTCACTAGAGCACCAGAGAGTACTAGAGTACAAGAGAGCGAATGGCCTCATTACTAGTTGCTCAATATTAGATATCAACCAACCACTAAGTCCTCGTATTAGTTCTAGCTGTTGAATTGGCAGGATTGCTTTGCCAGAAATCCGAGATAATCATGGGAAAGTTCTTCAGAATAATTCTTATTAATGTTTCATTCAAAATAATAAAACATATCATGCCGCAACAATAATATGACATGCGTGCGCGTGAAATGTGCAACAGGATATTGGAAAAAGAAAAGATTCAACCACGTTTAACACACTGGCCACTACCTTAATTCCAACGTAGGCATCGATACCTATGTTTCACGATGCTATATAACCTCTTACCTTATAGATAACACTATTTATGAATATCCTTCATTCTGCTAACACGCTGAAGTTCACTCCGAATACTCTCATATCATTTCTAACATTCATTTGTAGGACTTCCCTTGTGTGAAGGTGTTTCACGTTTCCATTTATTCTTCTTAAAGTACTTCAAAAGTTTACAAATATATTATGATATTAGATCTTGATACCAAGGACATTTTTTATCAGCCAATTTCAATCTCTTCCTTAATTTTCTGCAGGCTTCTCCTGCAGTATGGGCAGCGGCTGTTAAGCTCTATGCCTCTGGGCAACTGCTTAGAGGACTGGATACAATACTGTTATCTCTCTGCATTTTAAAATACACGGTTTGTATCTTATTAAATAATTTAAAACATGCTGTAGGTATCAAAACCAAACATAGCAAAAGCTTTGAGTGTTCCAAAAAGCATTTATCGCAGATCAACCCGCAAATTTTGAAAATAAAACAACCTAAATGAATTAAAACTTCAGAATCGACGACGTACAACGTCCATAAGAAAGCACACGAGCTTCTCGATTGTCTCGATGTAAAGTAATGCTGTATTTTTGTGAACATTTTCCGCATTGTTAATATACTTAAGAACTGTAATTTCATGATAAGCAATGAGCTTTTAATATAAACAATTTTGTAGTTATAAATAACTATTTAAAAGGCTAAGCACAGTAGCCAATTTAAATTTAATTTAAATGTCTACAACTAGATTTAAAATAATATTTTTAGTTATCTGCAAAAATATGCATTCTATGCAGTTGATTATCATCATCATCATCATCATTATTTTGAAGTCGTATTCCAAGCTACGGTGCATTTTAATAGTGGCTGTGAATGGGAATATGATTTTAACGTCTTAAAAGTCGATATTTTATTAGTTTGGGGATTTTGAATCATCCAAAAGGTTATGTAGGCAATGAAGATACAAGTATATGTATTATTGTGCAGTTCGAATGGTTACCCTGGTCTTATTTTTGTTAACAGGAACCTCTCAGATAACACACTGATTACTTCACTTGGACATAACATCTATCGTCATTTGTGATTCCTGCACATTCCATTGGCTGAAGAGGTATGCGTTCCTTGTTGCTTAGCACAGGTCTGAGATGAGCGGCAGTTCCCCTCTCACTCTTTCGAGAATAATCAGTGCGTTATATGAGAAGTTTCTATTAACAAAGATAAAGTCAGGGTAACGTTTTGAGAAGCAGGATAATAAATATTTTAGTAAGTCTACAAAATCAGTAAGTGACATTTTAAATGTTTTAAACATTTAAAAAGTTTTTCTTCTCTAAATCTAATTTTAAATAAATAAGCATACCTCTTGAATATCATTCTTAGAAAGTACGGATACATTATAACAATGGGTAATAACTGCGCTTTGATATAGAGGAAGTAACGGATAGGAGAAAACGAGGCTCAAAGAGAAGGTTATAATTCTAATATAATTGCGCCTCTGCTGTGAAATGATCTGCTACTGGAGATGCAATGATCTTAATGCAGGGTGTTATATTTTGGGTAAATATTAGTGTTTAAATTTTTTAAGGCATAGTATAAAGTTATGTTCATGACCTGCCACTACTTTATACTCTGTTTTCGTGGTTTCATCAACAGTTATCTCGCTAGATTTTTTATCTATCTTGAGAAATCCAAACCTTGAGAGGTTCTTAATTGACTATGACACGATTGAGAGTGTGTATTAAGAATTCAGAAAATAAACGCAATAATAATTATATTTCTAAATTATTTTTGGCCAGGCGCTTGCGTTTACTATATGTTTTTGTCTGTGTCTTTGATGTGATCCTATTTTGGTGAAGGTAAATTTGAATAACGAAGCGGAAAACAAAATGCAAGAGAAGTAATAAAATAGACAAATGCTAGGGAGTGATACAAGGTGAGATAAGCAGGCATGCTTACCTGGAACTGGACTTTTCCTAGCGTTTACTGGTCAAAAGTAATACGACAGAGTAAGAGTGTCACAGTCAGATTAAATTCGCATTAAAAAGCACCCAAAGAAGTGAGGAATGAAACAACAGATTAAAAAAAAAAACTTGAAAAATTTAGTTATAGTTAATTACAAATATAACCGTAATTCTTTTCCTTCGACAATTTAAGTACCCTGATCGATCGTTTAATGATATAATTATAAAAATAATAATAACCCATGGCACGACAGCCCTTAGAGGGACAAGGCCTACCAACCCGACTGCCGGCCTCACGCCCACTTACGCACGGCAGAGGTGGACGATCATCCAGCCGATACGGGGAGGAGATCTGTTCAGCATCTCGACATCACTCAGCCGGAACGTTGGTTTCCGTGACTAGGGCCGCTTACCTAGCGTAAGCTACTTACTTTCCTCACGATGCTGAGTGGGCACCGGTCCTATACCCGGGACCTAAAATCCGCACCGCATGGGTGGGATCGAACCCGGAGCGCTTTCCGTGGCCAGGGACCAAGGCATGCTGCCTTGGCCCGCTACGCCACGGCGCAGGACTAATGACATAATTAGGTATAAGATAAAATTTGTGCATCACTTTATTTTGTTTCCTGTATTCTCACTGAAATACTAAAGTTTGCAGCAATAGAGTGGTTAACTTTTCTATCAAGTATAGGTTTTTCCATTAAGGCCATCTTTTCCAAGGTGGTTGCGCATATACATACTTTGGCTTAATGTTTTGGGAAAAATATTAAGTATATTAAATGCCATGTTTAGCATTTCATTACTAATTCGAGGGTGAAATATAATAACCAGCAGTTTTGGTAACAATTATATGTTTAATACATGACACTTTAATTGATATACTAATAGCATAGTGGTCGATTGTTGGCCCGACAAAGATCCTGTGTATGATTTGCTTACAGTACAATGCCTTGCTATGTTCTCCATAATACGATACCTACTCTCTTAAGTCTGTAATACTACCCAGAAAAGGGTAAATGGAAACAATAAATTATCATTACCTGAAAAATAACTAGAATACCATGCAAATAAAATACCAATAACTAGGTTATGTTAAGCTCTGCTTTCCCCTCCATCTCTACATCTAACCTTTGCTAGTTCTCTTAAGCATGCATTTACTTATCACATCCAGTTTTGCCTATTTGCCAGCAGTGCCTAAACACTCCCTTAACTTCCAGGAGGTAAAGAATCGTGATAAATATTTTTTCCCCTCAATTTTTCCAAATTCCCCCATTCTTGCAAATAGAGTAGGTTCTCGTGAAGTCTTCATAACCAAATTTGATAACGCGCCATTACTGAATAATACAGTTAAGACGCTTTCATCTTAGTGGATATTATCAGACTTATCTCTATTCAGTTTCTCACTTAGATCGGTGTTTGTAGGCGTGCTGTTTGCCTCTCGCTCAGCACAGAATGAGGTATTGTCCTCCCTTGAAGCCATTCGACCACTCTGGTGACCATTGTGAGGAAGGATAATAACCTTCCATCGGAAATCGTTTCTGCACACTTGCCTCGGGTTGCCTGAAATTCGTGTTGTCTGGACTTTCTATGACGTCTTATTATACGGATACAAATCCTTGCAAGTGGCAATTTATTAAAGGTCGTTATTGTTTACGTGGGCCATCCGTCATCAGCCTTAATTAGACCTGTCAGGGTGCGCAGGTGAGAGCAGATTTACGTGCTTCGCTAAACGAAGACTCAGCATCACAAAGCAATGTCATTACGTAGGTAATGAAGGAAAAACTAACGCAAGTTTCACCGCTACATAATCAGAGACCTGGCGCGGAATCGCAAAATACAGTCATTACTTCTTTAGTCCGAGAAAACCTTTGTTCGGATTCACAGACTAAAAATGTTACAAGATGCTATGTATGCCCTTCTAGCACTAGAATGGTGAGAAAAACAGAAGCACAACAACTTCCTTACAAATGAGGACCTGGGTTGAAACCAGGGACCCTTTCACGTCATTAGCAAATGCGTAACACGACGAAAATTCCAGAAAAAATAAGAAAACGTGTATGCCGCAACTCCAAGTGGCATCATTATTCGCGAAACAGATATGCGAAAGGAAAGCCCAAGTAATTAAAACTTTCCTGGAGGAGAGATATGCATTACGGGAGTACAACAATGTTAACCTATGTATGTTGCTTAGAGAAATAAGACCCCTCATTGTCTTTTCCTTCAGTGATTTCAAAACGTAAGAAGTGGCCAGGGTGACACATTGCTGGAGGGCTCTATAGAACAATATAAAGGAAAAAAATTGTGTAACTGTACTAAAACTATAAGTATCAGTCACAAATGAGACCCATATTTTTAAAGTACCATCTACAGTTTGAGCTTATTAGTTTTTCTTTCAACATTTATACTTAGCAACCAAGAGCTTGGTCGTCTTCAGATAGGTTTAAGGTATCTCTTTTAGAATATAGTAACTTTAAGAGAATTTTAGCATGTACAATTTTCTGTGAGCGGTACAAGACTATGGGCCAGGAGTTAGTCCGCTCCCTAATAAAATTTAGGAATAGAGATAACGAAATATTGTATGGAAGGCTATGGTCAGAATATCCCAATATTTAAGAGTCTTATAGACAATTTTAAATTTATCCTATGACTTAGCTAGACAACAACTGAACCAGAAAATATGTATATGACTAATGGAACTGATAGGACCACTAAAAACTGCTGAAATGTGTATTTATCCTTACTATAACATTGAAAAGTAATTTTACAAAAATTCAACATTTCAATTTTGCTTCTCATAAATTGCCTGCAGACAGTAGGTAATGCATAATGGCTTACAGTACTCCAGCTGAAATATTTATTCTCTTAACATTTTAAGACAAAATGCACAGTAGCTTAATTTTAGAGAAAGATCACAGTAATTTGGAAAAATGCAAGTTGAAGGATAACTCAGCTGCAAATTAATTTAATGATGATTGTGATCCCAGTTAATGCCGTCTTGGAGGGTAATTATTAGCTGTATTCTGTTTTACTCAGCCTGCCACCAGGGTGAAAATAAATATGGCTTCAGGAAACACCCGAAATTTACCAACAGTTCAATGTGATATATGTATAGGATAGCAAAATACAAAGATACTAGTATTCTCTTTCTTTGCATGTTGCGGTGTCAAATGCTTCAAGTGTTAAATGAGGATATTGCGACAGTAATTGCTTCACTCAGTTTTCAATGCCACTCAATTTTCTAACCCAACCTTCTCTGATAATTCCTAACTCACACTGTCACTTTGCGAATGTAAAATAGTTTAGTTTCTCTGTAACTTTGTCTAATAAAATACGCACGACCTAGCATCTTCTTCTGGACAGTTCACACGCTTAGGAGTTGAACACTAAGTCTTCCGAATCCTATGCAGTAACAGCACTCACTGCAAGTCGCCACAAAGTCTCTCTAAAACGGCAATATTTATTGCAACTGAATGCACTCGCTAGTGCTTTCCATGACCACACAATTCATTGACTAGCTTTGACATACTCACTCGCTTGTATAGTGGTTTACAGTTTGGACTGCACAGTGCCGAGCTTGGCCATAGCCGAAGCAACATAATACCTAATCTAGAAAGTGTAGCTTACGAATTATTTGTTTTAATTTGGTGTATATATACTATCTGTGTTTAATTCACCCTCGAGGAGAACTCATCTAACAGAAATTGTAATGGATACATACGATATGTTGTGCTAGATAGGTAAAATTTGTATTAAAACAGATTAAAACCACTTATTAACATTCACATGCATCGGTAAACATGAATCGTGGAACCAAAACTCCCCTCTGACAGACAGTGGAATGAGCGTTTCTCTATTCTTCATTTCATTGAAAGTACATACAATTTATTCCATTATTTTCAGTAATAAAATGATTGAAGATTAGTAATGAATATTTGGCTATACATTTTGTTTTGCATTAAGCGTGTAGATTCACACTTGTAAGTGGTGTATATACAGTGATTTTGTAGCTTTCTTATTCTTTGCTGACCGGAGTGGTACAGCTACTCAGAGATTGCTGAGCACTAAGGAGAGGTGGCGCCATGATAGCGTGTGCGACTAGCATTCGGGTGTTCCTTGGTTCATTCCTGGTGATCATCCACTGAGACTCATAGGTTTTTCGTTGTTTCCGTATGTCGGTAGCAGCTGTTGTTCATTTCCCTTATCCACCATTTTTTTAATTGCTACATTTAAGAGTTGAAAGGACCAGGAGACAGTGTTCGACGACTGCGAGGGGCAAGTGCAGTTTGTAAAGTGTATATTTTTTTTGGGGGGGGGGGACGATTGGGACTGCCCAGTCAGGAGAAAGAGGCCTGTGGTTGGGAAGGGGACATTGGATGCTTTCGACTGCAAATGTTAGGAACCCTTCCATTCTTCTGCCCGCCGTTATCCGGATCTGGTCGTTCTTCTGTTCTCTACCTTCATCCCCCTCCCAGGAGTCACGGTAGGAACAGCCACGGCAGGTTGCCTCACGTTCAAGAGGTCCCGAGTTCGAATCTCGGTCAGGGTGAGTTACCTGGTTAAGGTTTTTCTGGGGCTTTCCTTTATCCTTAAAGATGAAAGTCGGGTAACTCTAAGCTCTATGAATCCTGGGCTCATTTGAGCATCATTTCAACCATTACACTCACGGTCCGATATGACTTGGCATCTTGGCATTGGAGAACGTAAATTACAAAAAAAAAAAAAAAAAAAAAAAAAAAAAGGCCACGGCAGGAACCGTCTCTACAAACACTCAGAAAAAAAAAGCATCTTTAATCTCTGATTTACGTCTGGAATATAACTTAACGAATAGATAATGTCCATATGTGGCCCCGTATTACTTTTCGTAAAATTTAAGCAAATCGTCCAGAGCTATTAGATATCCAGCTTTTTTTTTTTTTTTTTTTTTTTTTTTTTTTTTGCACAATTAAAGTTTTCATATAAGATTGACTTGCATCCCTTAGATATGTAATGTAAGGTTTTGTTAGAGGAAGAGCCATTAGCGATGCAATTTATGGTCAGGTAAACTCAATTTGTTATGCCATTAACCTAGGTAATTAATGCTATGATGAAACTGAGTCGATCAAAGTAACATAAACTCAAAGTGTTCCGGGAATTCGGTGTTTTCAGCTTCTGCAGGCGGTTGCTTAGATCTTATATACAATTCTGAACATTAGCACGGAAATAAAATTCTTAGAATTGAGAAAACTTGCAATGTGAGAGTTGTATTTCAGATGCTAATTAGCAACTTAAAGTTATGGTAACATTATTTAGTAAAGTTGGTACATAGCAATGGATGTAAGACTTAACATAGGAGCATGTGTTTCTAAAATTTGTGTTCTTCCCATCAAGTTTTTGTTGCGCCACCGAAATATTTACTGCGATGAGCAGTCGCAGCACTTAAAGACTACTCTTGTGTTGAATGAATAATGAATATTGTCGCGAACCCGTTATCTACGATAGCACTGCTTGTGTACACCAAGAGCCGGCAAATAAAAATAGCGGAGAAAAGGACTTTCCAGCGCAGATTAAGTTACGCTTCTGGAAGGTTTGGATTTCGGCATTCGATGTCTTGTTTATTTGTTGTCAGCGCGACAACAATCGACAAGACACAGGAACCGGTACCGACGCAACAATTGGGGCCCCGGCTGGAAGGCTTACTGGAGAGGCCGGCAGACCACCTGACCGCGGAATAGCTGGAGAAAGTTCGACAGCTGCTGAGACGATACCAGCGCGTCTTCAGCCAAGGTAACAGTGACTACTGCCGCACGGACAAAGTGCTTCATCGCATCGACACCGGAGACGCCCGGCCCAATCGGCAACCCCCTAGACGCGTTCCGCTGGCAAAACAAGCGGCGGTACGTGATATGCTAGATGACATGAAATCCAGGGGAGTGATTAAGGCGTCTGACAGCCCTTGGTGTTCTCCCGTAGTCCAGGTGACGAAGAAGAACGGCGAGCTATGCTTCTTCGTGGACTACAGGTAGCTCAACGCTGTCACACGGAAGGACTGTTTCCACTTACCCCGGACACGCTAGCTGATGCACAGTGGTTCTCGGCCCTGGACCTGAAGTCAGGTTAGTGGAAGGTAGCTGTGGACCCGAGAGACAAGGAGAAAACTGCATTTTCGACAGGCCAAGGGCTTTGGCGGTTTACAGTTATGTCCTTTGGTCTCTGTAACGCACCAGCTACCTTCCAACGCCTAATGGAGTCAGTGATGAGAGGATTGACTTATGACGTCTGCCTGCTATACCTGGACATCAACACTGTCGGAAAGACCTTCGAAGACCATCTAGAAAACCTGGGCAAGGTGCTACAGAGACTGCAGGCGACCAACCTAAAGCTGAATGCAAAGAAGTGCCAGCTCTTCCGCAAGGAAGTGAACTACTTGGACCACATAGTCTCACCAACCGCAGTGGCCACAGACCCGGAGAAGACCCAGGCTGTGAGAGATTGGGCTCGCCCAAAGGATAAGCGAGAGTTCTGCAGTTTCCTAGGGCTGTGCAGTTATTACCGCCGTTTTACTAAGGGGTTCTCCAAAATCGCCAAACCTCTCAGCCGCCTGACAGAAGAACACCGGCCTTCGTGTGGACGGATGATGCCCAAGACGCTTAGCAGCGGCTGAAGAGGACACTGTGTAGTGCTTCTATTCTGGGATTTCCACAACCAGGTGGTACCTTCATTGTGGACACCGACGCCAGCGACCATTTCATTGGAGGCGTCCTATCTCAAGTCCAGGATGACCATGAGCGGGTGATAGCTTACTACAGCAGCACGCTGTCTAATGTAGAGAAGAACTACTGCGTCATCCGGTGAGAGTTACTGGCGGTAGTAAAAACCTTGGAGCACTTCCACGAGTACGTGTACGGTCAGCCATTCCAGCTGAGGACTGACCACTCAGCCCTCACCTGGCTTTTGAGTTTTAGATACCTCTAAGGCCAGACAGCACGTTGGGTCCAGCGGCTGCAGAAGTACGGCGTCACCTCTAAACATCGTAGAGGGAAGAACCACGGTAACGCAGACGCCATGTCCCGAAGACCCGAGTGCGGCCAATGCACAAGAGTGGAAGAGAAGGAGCGTGCCTCCGGACGGCTGGGACAGCGCAGGTCTGAGGAGGTAGCAGCTGCTGGACGCAGACTTGGGGCCACTCTTGAGAGAAGTGGAGGCAGGGACAAGACCAACCTGGGAGGACATCGCACCGGGGAACGCCACCTACAAGTCATACTGGGCCCAGTGGAAATCACTGAAGACAAGAGAGGGCATGTTGTTCCGGGTATGGGAATCACCTGATGGGAAGACGCAGAGAGAGCAGTTGGTGCTTCTTAGAAGTAAGGTTCCGGAGGTCTTAGAGGAAGTGCACACCGGTACTTCAGGAGGACATCTGGGAGCAAACCGAACAATCGACAAATTCCTACAGCGCTACTACTGGCTGAGGCTCCGAGAAGACCCTGAGAGGTGGTGTCGTCAATGTCACGTGTGCGTGGCGAGTCGCGGCACCCATACTAGAAGCTGGGGTCGCAAGCAGCAGTACAACGTCGGAGTGCCATTCGAAAGGATCGCTGTCGACATAACTTTACCATTCCCAGTGTCCGAACGAGGCCACAAGTTCCTGATGGTGGTCGTGGATTACTTCACCAAGTGGCCGGAGGTGTTTGCCATCCCGAACCAGGAAGCAAAGAAAATCACAGACTGCCTTGTGGAGCAAATGTTCTGCCAGTTTAGGGAGCCGTTAGAGCTCCACAGCGACCAGGGTACCAATTTTGAGTCTAATCTAATGAGGGAAGCACTTGATAGTCTTGGTATGAACAAGACCCGAACAACACCTCTACATCCCCAATCGGATGGCATGGTCGAAAGTTAAATCAAGACCTTAGAAGAACACCTGAGGAAGGTCGTGGCCAGCCATCAGCGAGACTGGGGCGTCAAGGTGCCACTGTTCTTGCTGGCTTACCGCTCGTCAACATACGACACCACTGTGATGACGCCAGCCAGGTTAATGTTTGGCCAAGAGATACGCCTCCCCTGTGATCTGGCTTTTGGAAGCCCCCTGGACGCAAAACAGGCAACAACCGAGTATGTGGAGAACCTGGTGGACCATATCCATGACATGCATGAGATGGCGAGCGACGCATGAAGACCCGGTACGACAGGCAAGCCAACAGCCAAGGTTTCCAGCAGGGTGACCTGGTCTGGTTGTACCGCCCTACCCGGACTAATGGACGCTGCCCGAAGCTTCAGCAGCCGTGGCAAGGACCGTACCGGGTGGTGAAGAGGATTAACGACGTGGTCTACCACATCCAGAAGGTGCCCCGTGGGAAGATGGTGGTGCACCTGGATCTTCTGGCCTGCTACGATGTTGCTGATCGGGACGACAAGCCTTGAGGAGTGAGCAGTGTTGCGAACCCGTTATCTACGATAGCGCGGCTTGTGTATACAAAGAGCCGGCAAGAAAAGACTGCGGAGAAAAGGACTTGCCGGCGCAGATTAAGTTAGTTTTATGGAAGGTTCGGATTTCGTCATTCGATCTCTTGTTTATTCCAGAAACATCTAGTGATTGTACAGAGCAGTCTCGAATTATGAATGAGGTATTTAAGGGAGTGACGAGTCGCAAACGGGGAGTCGTAAAGTCGTAAGCAGTAAACAGCTGAGCTGATGTAAACAGAATGCTGTATGTTTTGGTCAGCAACCTTGGTAGATTGTGTGGTGTATGTGACGTAATGTTGTTACGTGAGTATTGAACAGTGTATTTCTACGGAAATAAAGAACGATTTTAATTTCTTCAAATTGGACATTTAATGCTACGAACCCACAAAGTCACAATATAGAAATAGATAAAATGAAAATGGCCAATGAAGGCGTTGAATTTTACGCTACAGAAATTGCTAGCAAATTTTATTTATGTTACACAGTAATAAGATCCAAATTTTATAATAACTTTACAATATACATTTTATTTTCAATAAAATAGTTTAAATATGTAACACTGTAACTTCTGTTTATTTAAATAAATGTTGTGTCGAGACACATTTCTATAAATGTGTTGCTCAATAGAAAAATATCGTAACAAGCATGTAGTACTAAATGTATACTACACTAACAAGGCTACTGTAACTATGCCAATACCTTTATTTGCCTGAGAGATTGATGGCGTCATCTTTGCTCTATGGGGGTCCTGTGTGGCAAAAATCAGGTGCGGAGTTTAGCTGGAAGTACTAAAAAATGAGTCCAGAATACGAGGAACATACAGGCATAATAACACAGCACTGTACGGGAGGGGCGCGCGCACACACACACACGCACGCACGCACGCACGCACACACGCACGCACGCACACACACACACGCACACACGCACACACGTACGCACGCACGCACGCGCGCACACGCGCACACGCACACGCACACACACAAAGTCACCCACGCACGCACACACGCACACACGCACACACAGTCACCCACGCACGCACGCACACACGCACACACGCACACACGCACACGCGCACACGCGCACACGCACATACACACGCACACACACAGACCCACACACAGAGACACACACACAGACACACACAGGCATGCACACGCATACACACCTACACACAGATATACGTAAGGAGCACTGGCGCAGAGCTAACGAGAAATGTCCAGCAGGCTTCAGTTTTGCATGTTGTGGTTCTATTGCGCAGCTGATTTCTGGTGCACAGGCTCCACATGGAGCAGAGATGATGCCTTCAAACTCTCAAACGAATACAGATATGAGCATAGTGATAGTTCCCTTGTAAGCTATGGAGAAACATAAATATTGCAATTCTCCCTGTCTCTCTCCCATTAATCTATTTATTTTCTCTACTTCGCACTTACAACAAATAGGGTAATTAGTATATTCCACGCAAAAAATCGACACCGAGGTTTTGCCACAAATACATGTTTTGAGGCTCCTCTAATCCAAAAAGATTATAAGAAGGTCTACGTGGTGGTGTACGTCGTGGCCATGTGTTGTCTGCGTGTTGTATATATACTTCTGACATTGACTGAAAACAGCATAATTCGAAAAAGGTCAGTTAAATATCGAACTTGGTGTTTAAGGTCAGATACTTTTTTTGTAAACTTTGATTTCCTCAGTATTGGGTGTGAAGTTTTTGATTAAATTACCATAGATTTTAGGAGTATTATGTACAATGAAATATATATCCTTTCTGTTCTGAGAATGGCCTTCGAGTCTTCTTCTTTATGAACGACTGCATAACTGGTAAACCCGTAAATGATAGACCAAATCCAACCACACAAAAACGTACATCTTTGTAAAACACACAATTAATTCAAATACGACATACTAATGTTATAAATTAACTAATTTCTTTATCATCAGAAGTAAGTGCTATATTAGAAGACTAGCTCCTGCAATTGAATTAGGATCTTCATGACCTCCATCAGGAATTATTCCTTTTAATGCTCTTCAAGTTCCACTTCTTAATACTATTCTTTTGTGGAATGAAATATTTTCTATATATAATCTTGCTATGCAAAATTTTCAGCACTTAATACTTTTTCAAAACGAAAAGTCATTAGTTTTTTATAATATCTTGGACATGCAAGGAGAATGGAATGTCAAAGATATCGCAGAGTGAGCAGCTCTTAAAAGTTTTGACTATCGCTTAAGCCTATCATATTGTCTTAGTCAACTATAAGGAAATATGTGAGACCATTTCGGCTAGGTCTATTTAGTTTAATATTAAGCATATAGAAGAATAAATGGTTTAAGTGTATTTTCTACAAGAGTGAGAAGAGAAAATCAAGTAAGAATATACATAAGGTTACTTATTCTGGTTACATAGGCTTTTCCAAATTCCTTTGGAATGCCTTCTTGGATGGCTTTGTGGTAAAATAATTGTTTATGTTATATGGAGGATAAAATGAATTAGGTATATTTGTTTGCCAACACATCATAATATTTCATGCCCTTTTAAATGCAAAATACAGCACTGTCATAACCCTATGTAGAAACTGATGTCTCACAAATCAGCAGATTGCGCACAATTTTTTAAAACGACGAACGTCAAGTCGTATATCCTGTCATAAGCAGCATTACAAATTCCGCTCAGGACCCTTGCGAGTTGCTTAATGTTAACTACGCTGGGCTGAGGAACTGATGACCCCTAAATTATTAGGTAATATTGTTGTTGTAGTTGTTACAAGAGCTATTTTAGTAATTAATACTACGCAATTTTCTCTTCCTTTTAAAATGATATACGCCATTAATTCCAAAGAACACCAATCTCATCCTCAGATTTACCAAGCTATCTAACAAATTTATATAAGAATGGTTGTGAAATAAAGTATAAGAATCGTACTATTAAAGTCACATGACGTTCTCTACTAATTTTCCTTTATTCCTATACTTCTTATATATACTCTTTCCTCAAAAGATTTTTTACGTTCCTCACGGTAATCCAGTTAAACAGCAGCTAAATAACAAAATTGCCAAAACGACATTTGAGATCATTTGTGCACGCTTATATTTGGAACTTCTCCTTCAAAGTCATATAATTTTAGATACAATTATTTTATTCCAAATATGTTTTGATATTTGTACAGCATATATAATTTTGAAATTAAAATTCTGCAGTACTTCAGGGGGAAAGGTTATAAATCTCTTTCGAGTAGACAGGTACACTTCAGCTCAACCTTTAGAGTAAAGCTGCCCTCTATAAATTCATAAAAATTCTAAATATGGTAGTTTTTATATGTTCAAGGAATGAGTTTCCTTCTTTGTAAATACCTTTGAATATTTTTCAACAGTTAAAATTTTCACAATTTTTTTCCTGTAAATTCCTTTTCTTTCATAAATGATTCAATTTTTCAAGAAGCATTGAAGACAACTAAATGTGAATTTGAGGTATATATTCTTCTTCGCCTAATCCTTAAATATTTGTTCAGTTTACAAGAATCATAAATAATTACATTTAACATATTAATTGAATACTAGAATGCTGTATATATTTCCTTCAATATAATACATTTTTAAACATTTACGGATAAATAGCTATTTTGAAATGTTACTAAACTGCAGAAAATATTTGTTAAATGTTCACGCTCATATGATAGTAGTTTTTCCAGAAATGTTGGTTTTTAGGAATATCTTGATGGATAGCTGTGGTTATATTTTCTTATTAATTGTTCACTGACCATTACGGAGCAGATTAAAGAATTAAACTAATATTATAAAGTTATACTATTCTTCAATAAGCAGCTGTTCTACTCTTTTTACTGCATTCATGTTATCCAAAGTGTCAAGAATTAAGTCTTTAAACAGAAAAATGTGGGTACAATGATTATGTTTCATTTAAAAATATACCAATGAAAGACTTAAGTTACAAGATTTACTATAACAATTTATCAAGTCTGAAAATTTTAAGAAGGAAAAAAAAAGTCACTGTTACCTTTTAGACAAGTACTACTAATTCGGGGGTGGGAAACCGCACACGAAAATAATCTACTTGTTTTCTGGTCATAAAGAAACTCGTACCAAACTCTTTTATCATTTGTCTCAATTTAGAAGGATTCTGTTGTATAGGTACTTATGGGAATGGACAAAGAGAGAAACAGAAATGTGCACTTCTATGGGACGCAGTTAGGTTGCTGATTAGTGCAGGGAAATTCGTACATGTAACAGTTCCATGTTGTAAGAAGTTAGCAATTACAAGGCATATGGAATGCTGCTCTAGATGCTTTCCATCCTGCTGCTGTTTTGTACCCAAACCCAACGGTTCATTTTAATACCGCTGACTGTTCCATTTCATTATGTTCCTCTCTGAAGTTTACTGCAGGAGGTTAGCGCCCTCTTTGTGTCTGTTTGTGAAAAAATAAATTGGATCCCTTTGGTCAATAACGTGCGTCTACTTTCAAATAAAGCTTAGTATTTTCGAAGCCGCTGTACCTTAACCACTTGTTATGGTTTATAGATACCATTTGAGGTTACTCGACTGAACATGGTAACATTTAATTCCACATGTTTTCAAAGTGAAGAGTGCTCTAGATATGAAAATCAGAATAATATATGGTATAGTATAAATGAACTTTAGAACTGCAGACATACAGAAAACTAAACAAAAAGTAAAGAGTGTTCAACTGTTAGGAAACAAAATAAAAATAAAAACATATTTAAAAATTGCAAAAGTATTTAAGAACTCTGAATATAGGATCATTCTGTACCTATGCTAGAACTGATTTCAAAAACAATCCTGAAATATGATTCAATTGCCGATCATTTTGTTGGGTTTTGAATAAGTTATGATTTTATTTGACAGTGGGATATGGTAGAATTTTAAATGTTAATACCACAAAAATCGAATGTTATTACAGAATGAATCGCAAGATAAAATGTAAGGTAATGCATCTATGAAGATTTATAAAAAATAGTGCGAAATTTAACATTTTTTTTTTCATCATAAAATAAAATGTATTGTAAGCTTCAATAAATCACGTCTATTTTTGTTTCCCAATTGGTGCATTTGATACACCAAATAGCTTTATGTGTAAATGGTAGGCCATGCGTCACTTCTATGCCGTGATTCCTAATAAAACCACTATTATGCATTTTCTTACACTCAAAATGGACCTCTCGAAACAAGAGTTCAGTAATGTACATGCTTAGGCTTTCACGGCCGACGTTAATCCAATAAAATTAATTTCCCGGGCTTGTGGGCGGTGGTTCGAAGGATGAAAATTCTACTGACGTTTCGCTCATATCTCCGACGAGCATCTTCATAGGATGATTCTAGCTAGGTGCCTGATAGAAGAGTTCAGCAATTTGTTTAAAAAAATTTGTGCTTCTCAAAATTACATTAATGGCCCTATAAAGATCTAAAATAATTGCTATGATTTTGGAACAAATTAAATATTTAAAATCAAGAATTTTGGAGGGAACAAAATCTATAGCGTTTTCTACAATATTTAGAGGTTAATATAAGAGTTATGATATGATGGATTTTATTGCAAACTTATTTACCGTAAAATGTGAATGTTCCATGTCAATATTTTTAAAAGTACGTGTAAAGCTTTCCATTAGAACAACAAATATGGGGAAAAATAAATGAATCTATTTAAATAATTATGGAATATATACTTTGGGAAAACTGTCGAAGAATTACCATCGCAGTGTGTAATAACTAGCATAATTTTCAACAAGATATCTTATGTACTGTGACTTTCACAGATTTTAAAAGTGGATTATGTTTAAAAAGTTGTAGACCTAAGATATGAAAAGGGAATATAAGCAAAAGATCAGTGACTCAAGAGACCGATGCCGCGTCAAGGCCTATCACGCAAACACTGCGTTTCCCACCTCAGTCCACAACAGGCGTCATGAGTGGGGTGCAGTTCTGGAGGATGCAACATGTTTAGCGTTCCAAGTCCTTCCCTGTCGATGAATGTGGTCTTTGTAACCTGGAGCCCCTAATTTTCCCTTAAGTAGCTTCTCAGTTGGCCCACCAGGAACCTCACAAGACAGAATGCACATCATACCAGGTTTTCCAGAGAGAGAAATGTCCCACTTCGTGTACCAGGAATCGAACTCAGACCTCCTGCTTATACAAAAGGTGCATTTTCTCAATTATATTTGTGACGTATAAACGACATGGAGTTTTTCAACAGGATGAATGTTCCTGTAATCCATTCCCAGTCAGAAAGGCAGAAGCTTTCCACTTTCCTGACGTCACTGTCGTAAGCAATAGGTGAACGTAATCCGATTTGTGTGTGATCTGACTTCACGAGGTGCAGTGACAATCGCCCAAACGTCACTTCTTCTTTTGCCCCATCTTACAAAACGCATGTGGGCAAAAATAATATAAAAAGGACATGCCAGATTAGGCAGCTGCAAGGCGTTTCGGTTGCCCGGCAGGTCCCTTAGCTATTTATTTCTCTGGTGCCAAAAACACATCGGCCCCTCTTTAATCTGCTTAAGAAAAGACGTAACGTAGCCAACCAACGCACATACAGATGGTGTCATCGACGTTGTTTTCTGAATAAAAGTGCTTGAGCATCAGCATGATACCAAGAAGATACAGAGTGGGAAGAGGGCGGACAGACAGACAGTCATTTCACCTCCCGTCTCTCCCCCAGCGGAGTAACGTGTGTCCAAATGCATGGTTACATGAGAATGCTTTTAGCAATACGCTTGCCGCTATACACGGCTCGGGTTTGTATCAGCCCCAGCATAGGCCCGACCAAGGTTTCTTATACATATAAAAATGTCCACGATATATGACGACTGCCATTCATGGAGCCTCCAAATGTCAACGTGTTCCTTTTTTTTATCTATTGTTCACGCTAAAATTTGCACGCTGACATAGCAGTCAGAGGCCTGTTTTAAAGTGAGGCTCCAATCGTTAATTCACGCGGGAAAATGTGATAAGTTTTACCGTCACTGTTCCTCAGCGCTTAGACAGCTATTAACGTTGTCATTATTGTAATTTATGAAGATACAAGAGCAGTAATGAAGGTAACGAGCTGAAAAACTTATGGAACTTAAAATGGTTTTTAACCAGATGCTCCAAAATTTGGTTTTAAGCTGTTCTCATACTATTGTAAACCTAGAGACTTTGGTTACATTTATCATGCTCTGCTTGGAATTAGAAGTTAAATGCGCATCTCACGATTAGAAGCAAGTACAAACAAATATGAATTAACTTAGCAAATGAACTGATCAAACTGCTTCCATGCATCGTTTCTACTCCTCTCTGTGTTGTATGGAGTCATCCTATTTTGGTAAAGCAAACTTCGAATATCGACGTGAGAAAAAATGACGGTCGCAAACAAATTAGCATATGCCAGGAAGGTGTTAAAAATGTGGGTTAAACAGCCGTAGCATCGTTTTGTGGAATATTAAGATATGTAATAGGAGTGGAATAGTCTTGTTCTGAACTTGTACTTGAATTTCTTCTGACAATTCGCACTAGAGGAAACGAAATAATATGCATATAATACAAAAATATTAAGTATTTAAAAATCGTGTAATTGAAGAAGCCGTACTTATGATCACATTACTACGTTAAAAGCAGATACTCTTTCTTTTCTATGCTCTTTTTCTTCTCTCACGTTGTTTCTTCCTTTCTCTTTCTCTTCCACCTATTTCTGGTTCTTTCCTCTCGTCTATCTCTTCTCTTCCTTCACTCCACTTCTCTTCAATTTCTCCCTTTCCTTCCTTACCCTTTCAATTATTTTTCTCTGCTCTTTTCCTTCTCTCACATTTTTTCTTCCTTTCTAATTCTCTTCCACCTATTTCTGGTTCTTTCCTCTCGTCTATCTTTTCTCTCCCTTCACTCCACTTATCTTCAATTTCTCCCTTTCCTTCCTTGCTCTTTAAATTTATTTTCTCTGCTCTTTTCCTTCTCTCACATTGTTTCTTCCTTTCTCATTCTCTTCCACCTATTTCTGGTTCTTTTCTCTCGTCTATCTTATCTCTCCCTTCATTCCACTTCTCTTCAAATTCTCCCTTTCCTTCCTTGCTCTTTCAATTTCATTAGACTTCTCACTCTCTGTAAATCTCATATGGCATGTGATTCCCCCCCCCCACCAAACCAGCAATAAAACGGTTTTCATGGTTTGTTAATACGAATTTGAACCAACCTAAAGAAAGCGTTTCTCAGTGCGTTATTCTCTCCTCCTTGTACTCGCAAGATGAATAGAACTATATTATTTAAAGCAGTAACTGATTTATGCACATAAACAATCAAAGTGGAACTTTGGACTTTTTTTTTAAATTTACGTCCTCCAACTTTAAGTCATATCGGACGATGAGTGGAATGGGTGAAATGATGCGCAAATGAATTCAGGGTCCATAGAGCTTAGAGTTAACCAAAATTCTTATTTCAGGATAAGGGGAAACCCAAAAAAACCTTATCCAGGTAACTCACCCTGACCGAGATTCGAACTCCGGATCTCTTGAACGTGAGGCAGACACGCTACCATATACGCAATCGAGGCGGGCAGAACTTTGGAATTGCTTCTTAAACATGCCTACTTTCGAATTACTATAAACAACATAGTCTGTTATATACCTTTGTAAGATTTTTCACAAAATGAAATAAAACCCATAATGTTTCTATTTGTTTCCTTTCTGGAAAATATGTTGTGTATAAACTGTTTTCTGAATTGGGTCTTAAACTATTTTATTTGTCAAATTTTTATAACAAGCTTTTTGTTTATTTCTGGGTAAACCTCCCTGCCTCTACTTCTCTCATACTCAGATATATACATGTATACATAAATTTTAATAATTGCAATTTTGTATTGGAGTAGTCAATTATACAGGTTACTGTTAATTATTCATCCGTAATCCTTGATTATTATCGTAACGCTTTCGTGTACAGACTTATTATATATGTAGATTATAAACCTGCATTAGATTTCTCGTCATACAACGTATAAGTCAATAACATTTCACTTGCCCTTCAATAAGCGAGTTCCGTCCGTGGCAGTTTCAAGTAAATATATCTCCTTTGCTGTAGCAATGATATTTACTAGGCGCTCGTTTCTCAGAAACGTGGCGGTTCAAGTCAAGATGTAAAATATTGAGTTACCTGTAGATAGCTAACAAGATTAGAAAGGATTTGAGCTTGGTTGTTTACTTGAAGCTAATGCAGTAGTTCATGAAACGTATGCATTTCACCGCCTTCTTGACCCTCATAGCTCATAGTGTTTCAGCAAAATTTATTGCATGCTTCTTATCTACAGATTGCAGGCACGAAGAGATGTCTTTAAGTATTTAAATCAGTAAGTAGAAAAAACAGCATATTTTACTGCTTGCGACGTTACATTATTTCATTAATTAAAGGATACATTTTATAGGTTATAGGTTTAACAAGGGAGACACCTCGTACATTTACATCTACACAGATCCATTGGTGCTATCACCCGTCAGGAGGAAGGGATGACGTGTGGAAGCAAGAAGGATAGAGGCCGTAGACAGATACATCATAGATATTCACGGAAGGCTCTTGACTATTCCGGGCTGTTGACCCATCACACTTCTGAAGCTGCCTGAGATGGCAACGAGGTACCCATCCCCAAATCAGCTGTCTAATCTCTTTCTTTGCGCAAGTATCTGCGCCATCTATTCGACATCACCATACCCTATACTTGAAAGATAAGGAAACGGAATGAATGGAAAATAATGGTTATCGCGAAACCAATAAATGTGGCATATTTAATACAATGTATAATTAAAATAAAATTTGCATTTGAAAATTTTAAGGTTTTAAAAGTATTTAGATAATTTGCCTTCCAATATGTTGTTTAAAAAAAGATTGCTGCAGTGGGAGGTAATAAAGTCATATTTAGCTTAGGTTGTCCTCCGTGAAGAATTGCTTACGATGGGGATTCATGCAGCGGGTTCAAAACCGGCTTAATTATATAGCAAAGTCGTTGACTTAGTATGACGCATATTTGCAAGTAACGGAAGCTCTGAGTAAAATTGTGGGTAACTCCCAATCTTAGCTTCAAAATATATTTAACTCTGCCATTTTCAAACAGCCTTAGCAAGTATATAATTTTTTTCTCCCTTTCTCGTCAATGCTGACGTTAGGAGGCGCTTGGGTTCACTCAGAGCAAGGGAAATGAAATGAAATGTGTAGTGTTTAACGCCCGCTTTTACTAAATACGACACCGCAGGCGATGACACTGATGATACATGAGATGAACATGGAGCACCGGTGGAATGAGATGGCGGGGGAAACCGAAGATCAAGGATAAAACCCGCGCCAGCGCCGTGTTTTCCATCACAAATTTCACTTTGCGGTCGCCTGGGATCGAACCCGGGCCGCCTTGGTGAGAGCCAAGCGGTCTAACCACTGAGCCACAGCGCGGCCTTAGAGCGAGGGAGCCGAAGCATCTGACCTCAGATGAAATCAGGGTTGAGGGGTCGGCCCATCGCCTGAGATGAATGATTGATGGTGGAATGATGGTGGAGGAAACTGGAGAAACTGGAGGACCCAGAGGAAACCCACCCCAGCACCATGTTGTCCACCACAAATCCCAATTTTTTGTAGCCTGGGATCGAACCCGGGACGCCAAGCGGTCTAACCACTCAGCCATGGCGTGGCCGAGTATATAATGAATTTTAAATATTAGCAGTCTGAATTTTGCTTTCGTCTTATATTTATTTATTCACTTATCTTTAACACTTAATTCTTACTGTAACCCAAAAGAATCTGTAAATTCGTAAAGGTTAAAAGTATTTAAAACTGCTTCGTTTTAATTGTCTCCTTATAACAACTGCTGTATAAGCCTTGCGAAACGCTCTTTAATTAACCACAGATTCAGTCTGTAAAAAGAAACGCATTAGGCAGAAATTTACCTGAATGTTGACATACCGCAAAATCAGGTGGCAAAATTTAAATTGCCAGTCTCTCTCTTTCTCTCTCTCTCTCTCTCTCTCTCTCTCTCTCTCTCTCTCTCTCTCTCTCTCTCTCTCTCTCTCTCTCTCTCTCTCTCTCTCTCTCTCTCTCTCTCTCTCTCTCTCTCTCCCCTCCACACCTCTACCTCTTTATCACACATATACCACCAGCAGTACTGTGGGTGTATGGCTACCAAAATGTGCTAAACGTTTTTCATGTGGAACAGTCACTTTCATTACTAATTATTTTAATTTCATAAGCTCTGAACATAACTTAAATATCGAAAATGTTCTTCTTTCAGAGTTCATGTTGTTCACAATAAACACCTCCGTAAGCCTTTTTAAAGGTTTTGCACACTTGAACACAATGCCTTTGGAAATAGTATACGAGACATTTATTCAATTGATAAAGCTTTGGCTTATTTAGTTATAATTTATGGAAAATTCCTAACACTCGTCTTAAGCGCAACATATTTTTATTAATTGGAAATATAGTTTCCTAGAAAGCTGCTTTTGTATGAATGAATTTATTATCTTCTTTAAATATTTTTTGTACATTTTTTAAACGTTGTAACAAAATTAAGGCATTATTACACCAATGAACCAAAATTACTACTCCGTATATATTACATATTAATATATATTATATATTATATATTATATACTCCAATTATATTAAGACGTTTTATGAAAATAAGGAATTGTTTAAAAGTTCTCTAATAATGGTTTATCATGTTTATGCAGAATTATACTATAGTTATTACATTAGTAATTACTAGGGCCCGGAAGTTGACCTAAAAATTCTCTAAAAATTTGCTATTAGGTTCCCTAAAATATAAAAAATGCACATAAAATGTAAAAAGAAACACCTAACAAAATGTAACAATTTCTTTCATAATAATAAATTAATAACTGTCAAACACAAATAAAGAACAAATGGTTTGAATAACCACATTTTAAAATCAACTTTTTTAGTATACAATACAATCATTACTACTAAATAATAAATAAACTCAAAATGCATCAGATTATTTTTAATTTGATAAAATATGAAAAAATAATTTACTGTACCCATTAGCCAAAACGTAGCTTCTTTAGCGTTACAGTACACCACCATGGTCATTTTCAAGTTATCAAAAGTAAAGGAACGGTGGTTGTCAGCTAAAACTGTTTTATACTTTGAGAAACTTCTCTCCACTTCCACAGATGTTATAGGTGCATATTTGAAAAATACTGTGTCGCTGCCTGTTAAATCCTGTTCAGAAATATCAGTTATGAAGTTTTCTCTTTACAAGATATTGACATGTGACAAACTATGTGGTATCCTTCATTTTTGTCCAACACAAATTTTAGTTTCTGCCTAATTTTGTCTCCATTCTAACCTTCTACATTTTGTATCCTCTCTTCCGCAATCCTCACTAACTCAAACGACTTATGCAATGTCATGCCACTTTCTTCAAAGCGGGTTATGGTATCCGTCAAAAATGAAAAATTTGATTTAATGGAAGCTAATTTACCTTGGATTCGAGTATCAGAAAACAGATCCTGTGCGCTCTCAATTGCCTTAGAATCTATCCTATCAAAACTATTAACCGCTTTTCTCACTATTTGAAAACGATCACATGCAGTTAACCATGTACCCCAGCGTGTTGAAATTGGTTCCAGGGACAAAGCTATATTAGGGGCTATTACTTTGAAATACATAGTTCGGTTTGGCAGTTTCAAAAATACTTTCTCTACTGTGGAAATTAATATATCTACTTCTGGAAATGTTGATCTGACCTGTTCTTCAATTCGATTAAAACACGGGCCAAACACGTAACATGACCGTCTTACTGTAAAATGATTAAATCGATTTTACCGCCTTTCCCATGTAGGGCACCGCGTCTGTTAGGAAGAGGAGCACGTTGTCATGCTGTATTCCACTAGGCCACAATAAACACATGGATTTATCAAACAGTTTGCATATCTGTCTGACAGTGGTTAACACCTTCCATAATATCTGAGGTCAGAAGAAACATTTGCCCGGCATTAGCAGCTTCTAGCCTACCATCACTACATTGGCTACATAACGCCCCTCTGAATCGGTTGTCTCATCAATTAATACATAAATTTCTTTCCCATTCACGTATTCACGTATTCGGTTCAACGTATCTTCATAACATTTTTATAGGTAACTTCTATGCAAAGTTGATTCACCAGTGTGAGGTTAAAAAAATCTCGTAATTTGGAATTACTTAATTTTCCTAGCGGAACATTTGCAGTAACAAGCGCTTCACATAATTCTATATAAAAGGAAGATGACTCGTTACTTGACATCCAAGCCACTTCTTTTAACAGTAACTGAGATGATTGTCTTTTTTTCACATTTTGAAGAGCTCGCAAATGTTTTTCCTGGCCAACATGCTGTTGTAAGGTGAACCTTTTGTTTGCGACTTTAATTTCGCACACTTTACTGATCACCAATGAGCTCATGGGTCAGGGTTAGATCGGCCACGGGAATCGAACCCGGCCCTTCCGAATGCGGGCTAAAGATGAAAATGCCCAATAAAATCGCGAAAAAAGAAAATTATCGGAAAAAGCAACTAAATATTAAAAATGACTATTATAAAATTGTGGAAAAATGCATTTTGATGACCTATAAAACGAAATATATTTAACGTATTTGTTCCACAATGCACTTAATTTCCAATAAGCATCGTCTGTGACTACTCAGAAAAAAAGATGAATTTTCATTAAAATCCTGGCCCTAGTAATTACAATGTTTGTTGTAATATTACTCATGAAACAAAGCAGTAGTGAAATAGTTATAATTGTGGTTGAAATTAGGACTAATAAATTAGGAAAATATTTTCTCAGAGTAGAAAAAGAAGAGGAATATTTTATACTAAGAGCTTTTGAGAAGGGGGAATTGAGAGTCAGAGGAAGTCAGATGTAATCGTGAAGTTTAACATTTACTTATTTTAAGAGTTCTTAATACTCTTTATTCATTTTAATGGCAAAATATGATGCTTTAGCCTATGGAGCTCAAACATTGTAATCCTACCTAAATAAAAATACTGAATTCTTGGATACAATTCCGCATTAAATACAGTATGCCTAATAGACTTTACTCTAAAAAGATAAGACATGCTATGCAATGGCATATTGATTTTACGTTACTCATGCAAGGCACCCAAAAATAAAAAGAAACACTACAAAAGGCATCATAAAAATGCCAATGCCCTGGGCGAGATTTGAACCTGCAATGCTATTCTAATAACCATCACTTAAATCACGTTCGTTACTTTGGTTTTTGTGCCCGTTTAAGTATACGTGTGCACGGAGCAATGAAGTTAGGGCATTATTAGGCGATCTAACATTTTTTGGAAGCCGGGTTTCGATTCTAGACTGGTTCCCTCATACCACACTACGTTCAAATTTAAGATAATAGCATCCATTTCTTCTGCGCGGAATTTGCAACCTTTTCCCGATGGCTGCTGAATCCAGCAATTTCCTCCAACCTCTGTTAAGTTCATGATTGCTTTCGTCACGCTTTGCTGAGATGTGAGTCTCAAAAACACAAGGAAAAAATAAAGGAAGAAACTCTTACACTGAAAAGTGTTAAGCAGCGTATGCAATCGAATACAATCAGAGCATCAATAACCCAGCAGTTGAGGTATGGCTGTATGAGAAACAAGAGTTCATTGCATTGTAATGGCATTCAAGCATCACGCCAACTGCTGTGGCTGTGCGAGTCTTATCTTGGTTTAAGATCGACTCTATCTAGAAATCTATTGAGATATCTAATTTATTTTAGTAACTAGCAATCACGGACAAATAATTTTTGCAAGTGCTTATCAATAACATATTGTTATCTTCGTCGAAGTGGGGAATTAACTGACTCCTAAGATTCGCTTATGCTCACTTTTTAATACATTTATCACATATATGATTAATTGGACATCTTAATAAATGACTAACTACGTATTTCAAATAACAAAACAGTGAAACCTATATAAGATAAGAAATTGGTGTAATATTTTGTGGTGTTAAACGCTGTTGGTCGCCTTCTTAGTGCAGTAGTAGCGCCGATGCTTAGCTCGCCTTAGCGGGATGCCCGAGTATGATTCCCGGTTTTTCCCCACTGGAACCCCTGGTTCAGAGTGTATTCAGAAGTCTCTGGGGAGCTAATTGAGGAGCCGCTTCTAAAAATAGCGACTATACTTTGCGAAGACTGCAAGGGTGAACTCGGGGCGCTAACCAAATCTCACCCTCTGGTACTGCCCTCCAATAAGGACGCCCTTTTCGGGCGGAATAGGGGTACGCAGTGGTCGGGCGGGCAATATGCCCTGGCTTGGCATTCAGAAATTGTGCGGCGGAGATTAGTTTTAGTTTCAGGCTCGTTGTAACAGTCTTTGGTAGCACAAGTTGTGAAAACTGATGATCAAAGACAACAATTTATCATAGAGAAAACCTCAAACCATTTATCTCGGGTTCTCGAACGCATGCCTTAATGGTCCCAGCCATGTAAGTATTTGTATCATCGTATGGTTAAAATCCTTCTTATGAAATGCTTTATCATTTTCTTGATTAGCCTACTTCTCTCCTAAATGTATGATTTACTCCAGCACTTGTATTTTTAAAATGCAATCCAGAATCTTGAAGCGGATTCATCTGGATTGCAGCAATTAAAGGGAAAAAGTAAACTATGTGGTATCTTATATAGCGTAATTGCAAATATTTCTAGAGGTTTTTGAGGAATATTAGGCTGTGTCAGGCCAGCTACAGCGATTCGCGTGAGTCAACAGTTCCTGGCTCGAACATATGTTTCAATTCTGGAGCTAAATGTGAGCGATAAACGACCCGTCGACCAGGTAGCTCTCTAGTGTCTATGGGGAGTACGCTTTCCTTTGAACAACCATAAAAAGCCAATATGTTCGTTACGGTCATACTTATGCATCTTTGAAGCACATCTGTAAGATGGGAAGGAATCGGAATGAAAACGAAATTATGGACAATATATTGTGGTAGATGAAATAGTACTTCAGCATTCTCCTATCGACCCTGAAAAACTACGGAAATCCACGGTTAGGTTTGGCGGAAACCCCGAATGTAAGGTTCACTTGTTTCCGCGGAGCCATCAAGCTGGGTAGGACGTCGCTAAGTGAGAACCACACATGTGATGAATGAAACCTGAAAGTGATAAACATAGTTCTTCAACTCTGTGATATTTGTATGTAGATACTCTTTGTGAGCCTGTCACATTGTTGTTCGTGCCCAGGACTTCTTATATTGCCAGAAGAAGAAACAGTATCTTCCGACTAGTAACAAAAACCAGTTGATTGCTTCATTACTCTGCTTATAAAGAACTGTGAAGCGATTAAGTTCAATTATTTCATTACCGCCTTTCCCACGCAGATGTCACATCCGTTCTCATGCTCACAACAGGCCTTTACTGCCTTGTCGTCAATATAACCATTTGGAAACACCTGTCTCTCACAGTCGGTATCACAATTAGCTTTTTTTGATTATGTTCACAGACTCAAAAATTATCTTATGAATCTTCAGGAAACAACGAATCTGCTAAAGTGAGCGATAGTTATGGTTACTTCGTTTTTCAGGTAAACCGTAACTTTGGGGGGAGGCGGGAGGGTAACGCATTCAGAAATTTCCAGGTTTACTTCCTGTTTGGCTGACCGGTATTTATTGTAATTTTACCTTAGTAGTCGATCACGGGATAGATTATATAATCTGGCGCAGTTTCCTGGACCCAATTTCCTGTAATCTGATTGCTTTATTATAGGATAAAGGAATATCCAAGTACTGAAACCAGGACGAAAGAAAACTAAGTTGAACAGTTATCGTGACGTTATCGAGCGGGATGACTCCGGCGGTTTTGACTGTGGCCAGCATTCGGGAGGCCCTGACCTACCTACCTACCTACCAACCTACCTGACCTACGGGCTTTTTCGAGGTTTTTCCAGGTCACTAGGTGAATGCTAGTTAGGTTAATTAGATGCCCCGAATATCCTGTCCCTCCATTTCATCTCCATTATCATTTCACATCATCTCTCATCTGGTGGTCTCCTTCTCGGTAGAAGTGTCGGCGGGTGTCTCGGTGGTGCATGGAATGATATGCTCTGAGGAATACTACTTCATCCTCCGGTTGGTCAGTTGCCGGTCTCCGCGCCTCTGCTGAGACAACTTCGGGACCGCCAACCAGGGAAATTTGGAGCTCGGATCCCCTGCCTGGGACCTCTGGGGCTCGGGTGCTGGGCTGGTTACCGTCGCAGAGTAGGGGAGCCTGTCCGTTGTCCTGGCTTGTTGGGGGAAGTCTCTATCCAAGTAAACTGTAGGGAACCTGCCTTCTGTACTGTCGTGGCTCTTTGGGTCGGACGCCCTCAGTCTCCTTCACCTCATCCTTTCTCCCGGAGGTGCCCCACTTGGGGGCATAGAAACAATGGGCCTAGCATGATGGCGTATGTACCAAATCTCCTCCGTAATGAAATCCTAATCCTAATCCTATCGTGACGTTGTACAGAACAAAGCACCCCAAACTTCAGGTCTTGCAGACCAATTACGGGACTGTGTTTTACCTGCCATTAGCGACTCATGATCACTGTTCTGTATGTTCTGTGAAATGATAAGCGTTTTAGTGTAATAACTTAAAGACAAGTGCTTGAGAATGTTTCAATGTCAACTATCACCATATTTTTGAATCGCATTCGGAAGGTATTGGGTTTTATTCTTGTTGCCCCAATCATTGTCATCTTGCTTTTTTCGCACATTTCCTCGTTAGTAGCTAAATAATAAGGTAGGTTACATTATGCGTTTGGAGGATCCTCTTGCTGCCAGCAGACGTTAGGAAACCTGCCTGTTTCTGTCTTTGTTTAATATTTTTCTGCTAGAGGATTTCAGGAAAAATATAATTCTTTCATGTGCGCTTAATTGCCGAAATTGTCCTCCACTTCTAGTTAGCCAACTATATTTTAATGGTTGGTGTGCGACTGTGATTGAAGAAGGGACTCAAGGGCCAACTATGACCTGACAGAAATCTATTGCAGGATAGGCAAATTGACAGCATAAGCCAGCAGAGGGCGAAACCAGCGAAGCTCCAGAGACGTACAGAAGTCCCAACCAGCTGAAGAGATTGTTAACCGGTGAAACACCGAAGCTTTTCAGGATCGCCCAGGGGGAGTTCAACGAAGTGACCCTAGCGGCTTACAGAATAACCTCCAGAGGGACCACGGAAGAATGTTTACAGAGCTTAAGCATCCACAGGAAATATCGCGCCGAGAACCATACCTGAAAGATGATAAGGGGCTGGAATGAGAAAGGAAAAAACTACCACTGCGTTCACATAGTAAACAGGAAAAACCACGGGATAAGCTACATCTGAGTGGTCTCAGCGGACATCGAATAGCGGATGGTGGTACTCAAGGGAAATCACCTTTAGGCCAGATTTCAGTGAAAATGTCAAAATTTTAATTTATATATATATATATATTCCATTCATTTTGTTCGGTGATGTTTACATAACATGTTCTCAAAATTCTATTTTTAAACACTATTAAAATTTGATCATATATTTCCCCGGTAGACCACTAGGGGCTCTCGCATCCGAGATACACCGTTTGTGGTGACTTATTATCGTAAGTACTCAAGTCCCATTCTTCATCATTTAACCCTCATTATTTTAGTTAATTGATGGAAAATAATCATTTCTTCATACTAGCCGTATATAGGCTAATGTTTCTGATAGAGTCAACATGAAAAATTCAATGTCAACGGCACGTTGGCCATGGTAGCTCAATGGGTTAGAGCGACTGGACGGAAACAACGAGATCCGTGGTTCAAATCTCATCCAGGGCATTGAACTTTTCATGTTGACTCTATCAAAAACCTATTCTAAAATTTGCAAATAAACTACTGTTAAGTTTCTATTCGTTTTATGCAAATAACGTTTACAAGTATTCCATTAGGATTTAATTTCTATAATAGTCTTTTTCTTCAAGATGATGATGATGATGATGGTTATTGTTATTGTTTATTATTATTATTATTATTATTATTATTGTTATTGTTTATTATTATTATTATTATTATTATTATTATTATTATTATTATTATTATTATTATTATTATTATTATTATTATTATTATTATTATTATTATTATTATTATTATTATTATTATCATTATTATTATTATTATTATTATTATTATTATTATTATTATTATTATTATTATTATTATTATTATTATTATTATTATTATTATTATTATTATTATTATTATTATTATTATTATTATTATTATTATTATTATTATTATTATTATTATTATTATTATTATTATTATTATTATTATTATTATTATTATTATTATTATTATTATTATTATTATTATTATTATTATTATTATTATTATTATTATTATTATTATTATTATTATTATTATTATTATTATTATTATTATTATTATTATTATTATTATTATTATTATTATTATTATTATTATTATTATTATTATTATTATTATTATTATTATTATTATTATTATTATTATTATTATTATTATTATTATTATTATTATTATTATTATTATTATTATTATTATTATTATTATTATTATTATTATTAATCATCGAAAATTCTCAATAACATATTTAGCCCAAGGCCCCTTTAGGAATCTAACTTATATTATCGTCAACACATAAAAGGTTAAAAAAGATTTTGTTCTTTAAACAAGCAGTAACCAGACTTGCAGAAAAAAGGAAGGGGAAGAGAGAATAGCGGCCTATGGCATATAATAACTAAGTGTACAATGTTTTATCACTTAATATCTGTAAACTTCGCAGTAATTGTTTCGGATGAACGGTTAGAGATCAAGTTTCCTGGCTCAAGGGAAAATATCACAGCAAAAGGCGTTTCACATTTATTTTGCATGTGAAGATGCTTAAAAATGCTAGACCCCATATTTCAACAGCTAAAGACAGTGATTATAAAAATGTTAAAATGTTGAGATTAGGGTATCGTACTGCTGTAACCGGTTGTAGCATCCTTACACACACACACACACACACACACACACACACACACACACACACACACACACACTCTCTCTCTCTCTCTCTCTCTCTCTCTCTCTCTTTCTCTCTGTCACCCTGCGCCCCATTTGTTTCATCCACCTACTCTGCCGACATGCTTGTCTTTGTTAAAAGAAAGAAAACTGTTCGCAAGGGAAGACCACCAGTGCTCGGCAGTCATTCACTCGTGACATACAGACAAAAACCAAACGCCGAGCAAATAAACAAAACCAGCTTTACCATAATGTGCCTGAGAACATTATATCATAGCTTCATTCACAATCTTTCTAAGTATGCAATTTACAGGTCGCTTCAGCTGTTATCACATTTAAATTTACCCGCTTGTTGTTGGGCCATTGACCGTTCTTGGACTTCTGGAACAGAAACACCACCACCAAGGCTTTGTTTTCCTTTGGAGAACTCCGAGGAGCCTTCCTGCATCTCTGCTTTACACCCACTCTTCCTTACCTTCTCTTCCACCCATCCCGGTCATGCCAAACGCTGGTTTTTCTTTCTCATCCTTCTTTACCTTATTAAAGTATTTCGCTTTGTGTCCCTGCCGTCCCTCTCATTCTCCCAGTTCATAATCACGTGTTTCATTCAGATGGACCACACCTGCTTTACAGGTAGCTTCTTTGTTAGGTTTTGTGAATATCTATTGAAACAATATTCCTGATTACTCATAATATGCGAGTTTTAACTGTTATTCGAGAGCTCCCGGGTTCAAACCCGACCGACCCGTCCGAAGCTCCTTTAGTGTTTTTGCTCGGTGGCAAGGTAAGTATTGGGTTACATAATTTGATCCGCGTACTTTCCTACCATGACTTTCATCATTAAATTTCATCTTCTTTACTGCCATGCCAGACATTAGGCTGATCACCCAGGCTGGATATGTTATGGCACAAAGTTTGCTTACTCCTCGATAGGCTACTGACCGAAGGCATTGGTTTTTAAATCCTTAGTGGTTTAAATCCTATAAATACACAGTTAATCCGAAGAAGTATTAAATGCCCATTCTTACTAAATATGACTCGACAGGTGACGGGCACAATAAAACACGGAATAAAATGACTTTTTGAAAAGGAATTTTGGTCAGTAAGCATTCTAGGCCTAGGTTTAAGATATATCCCTAGAATTTGTCAGCAATTAGGCAGGACGGCCCCGCTGTAAGCTGAAGCGTGGACTTTCGAAATAGGAGCCTTACATCTCGCTTGTGGTCTGGTCGTTACTGAACCGTGATACTATTACAGTGCAATGGTTGATAGGCTATGCAATGCAATGGTTGATCATCCGATTGTACAGTTCATTTTATAATTAGACTGGCATTGAAACTAAGATATTCACAGTAGCAAAGGAATACCAGCTCCTATCACGTGATTTATTCCACAAGGAGAAGATGCTCTGATGTCTCCGATTGTTAATTTAGACTGATATGTATCGGATGGAAGCTGGTTGGAGCAGAGCTCGCTGACACAGGAGTGTCAATATGCTTTTTTTTTTCATTCACTGTAAATTGAAGTAGCCCAGTGGGATGGCTCCATATCTCAGTCGGTAGCTTGCCGTGCGAGGGGTCCCGAATTCGATTCCCGGCTTCGGCTTCTGATTTTGCTCCAACCAGAATGATTCCCCATCTTCCCCAGAGTCTGGAATTATGAATGAGAGTGCGAATGTGTGCGTGATCTAACGATTAAAAAAAAGTACCTGCTACCCAACATTTACGAGTTAACACCATCGCCAACAGGAGATATGTTCCAAAAGGAGAATGGCTGCCAATATGACCATTACAGTTAAATGCGGGGTATAAATGGAACAAAAAATAGCCTAGTTGAGGAGTTAGGTATATAAATTATGATTATAAAGAAACAAACAGGGAGCAATAAAATAAAAATGTGGATAAAATGATTTCATCTACAAATAGATAGCTGAAACTTCTTGATTCTGAGTATAACAAATATTTGTTTTATTTTAAACATAACATTGTTATTTACATGTATGATTTATTCATGGAGTAGTTTTAATACGGGTTCCCATTTGAAATTATGAATTTAAGTAGAGCATTCCGTTAAAGTATCTTTGTCTCTCACTGTCCCCTCTCCCATATATTTACAGCTTGATCGTTCTAATTTGAGACTAAATGCATAACCCCGCCAGCTCACTTTATTTAAACCAGTCCTCTCTTTTACAGTCAGTACATTCATTGCTCAGGAGCGTTTATTTACAAACAGTCCCTCGCAAAAGCAATAAGCGTGACTGCGTAGTTTATAATAAGCTGCAATAACAGTTAACCAGTCCTAAAATCCATGCCATTTAGAACAAGTAGCATAGTACTCATGTGTGTATCATCAATGATCAATCGTGTATCATCCTGAATATTTTGATTTTCAAACCAAGAACAATTTTTAAAGACTTCCATTAAATCCTTAACATTAGAATATTTATGTGATATTCCTGTCCTGCTTTTCATTTGAAATAGACCCCTTTTAAAGGGATGGCAATTATTTATTTAATGAAATATTTATAACTATTTTAAGGCATTTGATTAACTGAATTGAAATTGTGAACATATAAGACCATATCTTGAACACACAAACCTACCGCGGTAAATTCTATATATTGCACATTCTTTGAATGATTTGAAAAACACGATTCATCTAGATCTATTGAAAAAAATATAGTAAATCTGTAAGCAATACTATATTAAAGTAATTTTGGTAAAATAAGCATGTTAATATAGCAATATATTGTGACTTTGTGGGTTCATAGAATTTAAAGTCCGAATTGCAGATATTCCAAATGTTCTTTATTTACGTAGAAATAAATACACTGTTCAATTCTTACGTAACACCATTACGTCTCATACACACAGTCTACCAAGGTCGATGACAATAACAAACGTTGTGATTACATCAGCTCTCGTTACAACGACACTCTACAACTGTTTTCTGCTTACCACCCCTCTTGGCGAGTCGTCGCCCTCTTAAGTACCTCATTGATACATTCGAGAGGTTTCTGGAACAAATAAGAAAAGAGCCTTTCTCTGTCAATCAAGATATCACTAGAACCTTCCAAACGTGAAATTCTATCTGTACCGGCAAGTCCTTTATCTCAGCTACATTTATTTGCCGGCGTTTTGTGTACACTAGCTGCGCTATCGTAGATATGGCTTCGTGACAGTATAATCATACGCTAATAATCAGCAGTGCTAACAGCAATGCGCATAAAGTGCCATTACTGCCATTACATTCTAGGTTACTAAATGTACGAGGGTCGGTTGACAAGTCCTGACCTCACAAAAAAAAAAAACGTATATATTTTTTTCTTTAATTCTCAACATAATCTCCAGAGAGGCTAATACATTTGTCTTATCGGTGTTTTATCCCGTTCTATCCCATTTCTGTAGTGAAAGTTATCATGGTCCTCCAAATAGCTGTTTACCGCATCAATAACCTCCTCGGTGCTGTGAAATACTTGCCCTTCAAGAAATTTTTTGAGGTTCGGATAACAGGTGGTAGTCACTGGGTGCTAGATCTGACAAATAGGGTGAATATTCAAGCATTTCGAACTTTAATTCGCACATTTTCCCCATCGCAATGACTGAACGATGGGCCGGAGCACTGTCGTAAAGAAATAAAACTTTTTCTTTGACAAATGAGGTTTTTTCTTTTCATCTCATTACCCACACGTTGTAATGAGCTTGCGTAGTATGCACCAGTGATACTTTTACCCTTTTCCAAGTAATCCATAAAACTACGAGTGACTTATCCAAGTTTCATCCATGGTAATAAGTGGTCTCAAAAATTCACTGGGATTTTTACGGTAGAGCTCCAATTTCTTAACATAAACAGCTTTTCTCTGCAATTTTTTATCATGTGTCAACAACCTGCTGCACCCATCTTGCAAGGACATTGTGAAAACCCAAAACATTACTTAAAACATTACCTGCACGTTCTTTTGAAATGTCTACAGCCTCTGCTATCTAAAACAACTTTAATCTAATAAATTATGGATTTCTTCAATGATCTCTGGATTTGTAACTTCCACAGGGCGTCCAGAGCGAGGCTCATCATTAGTGCTTGTACGTTCCATTTTAAACTCTGCATCCTACATTTTAATTATTGTATAATGAAGGGGCAGAACCTTTCAGTGTACTATCCATTTCCTCCTTGACTTCTTCAGGCGTTAAGACTGTCAAATAGAAGTATTTAATCACTGCTCGCTTTTCCAGATCCTCCACTTTCGCGAAACCTCTACACTCACAATAAGACAACAATTATGTCTTGTTTAAAATGCTGTCATTCAAACACAAAACAGTCTATGGACCTGTAACTATAAATACAAGCTAGCTTGGAGTTAAACTATATGATGCTATCCGTCAAACCCGCTCAGTCGCGCCATCACTCGTGTGAAGCCCGGACTTATCAGCCAGCTTTCGTATTTCCTGGTTCGCTTATTCTCAACCATTTTTTTCAATTTTAAGAGCTTTTTTATGTATTATATAATATTTACTGATATGAGTGACAAAAATCGTTAAGGCATGAACCGACTACCTTGATGGAGCTTCTACCCAGATTTTCCTCAGTCCTTACAACTAGTAAATGCCACTGAAGTGACTAAACTTATGCCCGAAACGTTTCATTTACAAATTATCATTTCATTTCATCTAATCATCAGTGTTCGCCAGCTGCGATATCGTATGAAGGAAAAATGGACATTAAACAATAGATAAAAAGATTGACGCCTTGCACTCACATGATTTCCTCTACTCTTGCGCAAACTATTCTTACAAACGCTTGTTGCTCTAGTTCACGTTAATCGAAATTGCAGAAATTAACTGCATGCTAATTTCTTGTAGCTACAAGGATAGTATGGGAACAGAAGGTTTAGAGCTATAGTCAAATCTTTAAAGAGCTGGTCGCTATGTGATAACTTTGACTGATGCATGGCTAATAGGTAAAGAAATGAATGACTTCCCATTTGAGAAAATTATGAGTATTGTAGATACTCATAAAATAACATTGAATTAAATTAATTTAAATTAATTTAAATCTGAATATCGTACCCCGTAATCTAGTATCTAAAACGAGGTTTATATTCACATTTATCTATTTATTCATAAAATTAAAAAAAAAACATATACAACACATATATCCATTTTTTCAGATACTACTATTACTGAAATTTAAAAATTAAGGAAAATTAATTAACTAAAAATATATCAAAGATAATATCCTATCATACAAGTACTGGCATCCAGCACTGACAACCATTATCCTACTGCCTTATTCAAATCAATAATAGCAATAACTTGAAAACACATTTTCTAACATTAAGAGAAGTGTTACCCAACTTATTAAATTATGCAAAGTTTTAATTTACTTTAAATATAATTTTAGACCAATTTGCCATAGTCTAAGTACCTAGACTACATAGAATATAACATGGAATATCTCCGAAATGGTTTAGTTAAAAAATTAAGATATAATATAATTTTTCATGAAAATATCTTAACATATGGCCGTTAGATCCATATGTTAGAAAATATTTTTTTTTAATTTCTCACATAAAGCATAGTCTGAAGTGCAAGGATTTTCTTGGAAATCTTCGTGTGCATCCGCGGAGGATGCTGAACTTAAACAACAAATTTGGCACTTAACAGATTTTTATTTTCGTCTTTGAGTTATGCAGCTCACGGGCTCAAACAAATTCACGCTCTCGCGTGCAGACGTTTTTCTATTAATGCTTCTTTTCAAATTTACAGGGACCCCAAAAATGTATTTCCGGGGAAATCCACATATCGAGTTTTCGAATTCAATTAGATACTTCCTCTATTTACTATGTATACGTAAAAGAAGAAGTAGAAAAGCGAATGCCGAGATAATTACTAAATAAACTTCAGAGTTAGCCTCTGCACAGTAGGGCACGACATATTACATAATTAAATACATTATAAATAAATAAATAAATAAATAAATATATATATATACTTGTCCCAAAGATTCTCTGTGGTTTTTAAAGCTTACAAGAACAGTATAGCACAAAAATGCATTAATTGCAACAATAGGTTAAACAATTAAATGAAAACTTTAATCTGTATTGAAGAACTACACACCATATAGCCAGCAGAGGAAAGCCTCACGTATAATCTGTCACCTCCTACATTATAATGGCAGCTGAATTAGTCACGCAGCGGAGGTCAGCTTCGTGATAATTGTAATCTGGTACTAATCTCAGACTTCCGGATTTGGGTTTGGTTATGAAAGTCTATTGGACATTTCTTTGGCATCCTATATGGCTAAGATGATCTATCCGAAATTAAACATTTAATGGATATATTTGACGATGATACAGCAACTCTAGCTGCGGTTGGAGATATAAAAAATCGATTATGGAATTAAATTAGGAAGAACACTGCGTTGGATGATCATAATGAATAAGACTAAATCGGTACACGTTGAACTACAGGAATTTAACATTAAATAGATCATTGATCATGCAATACAAATGAAGGAAATATCTAGGAATGACATCAGAAGCATGTCTGCTATGTGAAATTAGGAAAACTTGTGTTGGCTAATGGGACGAAATTTAGCGCTACAAGTTGACTGTAAGTTTATGTTCCACAAACAGGTTCTAAAACCAATATGAACCTAAGACAGCTTTGGATATGCACCGCAAAAAGCAATATCATGATATAGCAGGCCTTTTAAAATCAGGTAATGCGGAACTTTCTTAATATGCCCCAGTACATTCAAAAGTAATTACAGGATTATTTCAGAAGCCTCAGCAATAAACACATTGCCCTGAAACAGAGCAATCAATAGTAACTGCAACAATTTTGAGCATTGGGATTCTTCGCCTTCTCGAAGCTAAAGGCCAAACTAAAGAGTTAGAACAAAATCCCATTAACGTGTTCGGTGGCTCAAGTGCCCAATGTTTGTTTTTGATGATAACTAATAATTTGATTACAACAGCTCACATTTGTGTGTTTTACTGAAAGTACGCCATTAGTTGTAATAATATCACTTATTAGTTTTGCAAAACCTATACTACCATATGTAAAGTAAATAATTATACGTCTAAGAGTTTGCTACAGAAACCCAAATAAACCAAAGAGTATTCTAATATGAACATGGGGACTCTTAGACGCGAAGTCTACTGTAATTATTGTTTATAGGTCATGCAGTTCCCATTCTCTTTAGACTTGCAAAACATTTTTGTGCTTATAAATATTTAAGTGAAAAATGAGGCAAAAATTGCGAATGAGTGCTGGCGTGACAAAGATTAAAAAAATTTGTATTCACAATAACGAAGAGCATTATTTGACATCAAAATGCTCATTCATCCTTCGAGTCACTGATTTGCTGATCAGTAAAGACAAATATGGTAGACCAACAGAATGTGTCTCCGGCCTATATCAGTGTTTAACCTTAAATCCAAGTATTGTGGATAACGGTAAATCTGAGAGGGAGGTTAAGTGGTCTTCTGGCCCATATATTTCGTACTTTTGCAGGTGAATGTGGTGTATACTCAGTTAGCTTTTCACGCGGAAGTATTGGAGCAACTTCCAAGAGACGCCTGTAATGCCCTTCGAATTGAAGTTAGACACCCCGGGAAGAAGTAGTGAACAGGAAATAACGAAATGGTTACACGACAATCTTACTGTAACGATTACAGTAGCATAACAGTAACTAATTACCCATCAACGGTTTAAAAGTAACGAATACAAATAACGGATTGCTCAATATTGTTCCAAAATAATGAAGACAGTATCTAGTTATCCCGCTAACGGGTTACTAAAGCAATACAGATGATTAAGTACTCTGGGTGACATTCACTACAAGTGGATTGATATCGCTTATCGGGAATTGGTTAATTTAACTCCATACGCAGTATTCATCTCCTCCGCAAGAGATCAGAATAAAATATCGACTTAATATTACCTGACGAGAAAAAAACTTAGTACTAGCTCTGCTATTGTTTATATATATAAACAACTGAGATTATCTCCATATTTTGTATTGTTACGACAGTAAGTACTGTTACATGTAAGTTATTTGGACGTCAGTGTTTTTTTCCTAGCAATATCACTTTTCAAAATGGTATTTGCATGTTTTATTTAACGTCCGGCAAGAAGATTTAAGTTATTATGCAGTTAATGTAAGATCGCCTCATAAGTAAAGTCTTTGTTATTTTCATATTTTGGAAAGTATATTGGATTCATTTGGTTTGGCAATGCTATTCAGGGGTATCATGGATATTATTGCGTAAATTACGAGCATGTATCAGATTTCAGGTGTTAATAAACAATCACAAAATGGAGATAACAACGTTTGAACCTAGATTTCAGGGGAGGCTGGTGGCTCTGAAAATTGGTGGTTCACAAAGTTATCCATGCAACTTAATTTTTTAAAGTAACAAAATTTCTTTAAGCCTGTCACTACAGACTGCTCTATACACAAGTTAACGGAGATTAACAGCATATAACACAACATTCACATTTCATAAATACTCTAGAATATTTATCGTACACATCGTTGTTAAAGTTCCTGTTAAAACATCTTGTTTTTTCTTACTATCTGTGTGATGTTTTGTTTCAGCGTGGGTCTTCCAAGTCACTTAAGTTCAATTTTTCCTTCTAAGGTCATGTTTGAAAAAGGATGTGCTAAAAGACACTTTATGGAATTCATTGTTTCTTCTTACAACACAAGTTACCTGTATATATATAAATATTTCTGATGCACTACTCAAAACAGGCAGAGGTAACAAAACACGGCACAAACCATGTGGCTATGTACTCGTAGGTTACATTTAACATAGGCGCAATAGATGCCGCTGTTGTGATGAAAGAACGACCAGGTTAGGCATCCACTATTCTCTGGCAGCTAGGTTAACCAACCACCCCTACTTGCCTCGGCAAATCCTAGGTTCGTCCTGCCCTATACCCCCCTTTTGTATGCCAGTGGTTTGCATCAGGGAGTGAACTCCTTGGCACCTGCAAACAATACAGCGCGCTCAGGTCCCCTGACCTAGACAAGGTCGAAATGAAATCCAAATGGAACATGCCATTACATTAAAGGGAGACCCAGCATTTTGGTTGTAGCGCAAACATGCTACCCCCTTCAGAAGCCGCCCCTGCTAGATTTCTTCTAAAACACTACTGGAAACAGGATTATACAACCGCCGCCGCATTCGAAGAATCTGTGAAGTGGAAGGAGAATCGTGTCGTCAGTGAGCGTGTGGTACAGGGATGGTTCCAACGTTTCAACAGTGGAGACCACGTTCTGAAAACTTAAAGTGTGGCATATTGAGGATACACGCCAAGTGTTGCGAGAAAGTACGCAAACAAGTATCCGTAGGTACTTGGTGGCTCAAAACATACCATACATCGCCACATTAAGACACTTGGAAAATCATACGGAAGCTGTAGATTTGTATCTCGTGAACTAACGCATCAACAGGCTGAACCTTAAAGTGGATATCTGTCGTCAGCTTATCCGTAATCCCATGGATGATAGATTTGTCAGGAGAATTGTCACTTGTGATGAAAAATTGGTACATTACCAAAAACCTGATATCTCGAAACGGTGGCTTAATCGCCGCCAACCTGCCAAAGTCATCGCTAGAAACATCAGTTCGGTCCAAAAGTGATGTATATCTGATGCCATTTTGAAGGTGTGATTCATTGGGAGTTTGTTCCAAATGGGCGGACTATTGATGCGGATCTTTATCAACAACAAAAACGAGATCATGTAAACTTGAGACGGAGATACCCAGCATTAGTTAACTGAAATAGAGTTCCATCGCAACAGGACGATGCAACACTTCATACTGCAGGGACAACCATGACAATAATACAGAAATTGGACGAAACGAACTGCTACCACATCCAGCATATAGCGGTGATCTCGCTCCATCAGATTATCATCTTTTTCGACCCATGGCCCATTTTCTACATGGAAGAAATTTCGGCAACACTGAAGCAGTGCAAGTGGGTGTCTCCGAATTCTTCGCATCAAAATCCAAAGACTGGTACCATCGTGGTGAGGTGATCCGGCCCGTAGCGAACCACGTCGAGCTCTCCCTTGTGCTCAACGCCTCACAATTAAGGATTGGTGGCGTGCGGAGATTAAGGATAGGGAGGTTGGATCCGGTTCGAGGTACCTTGTGATGTAGCTCTTCCGTAAGCACTCTCATCTGAGCTTCAGGGAGTGGGTGCGTCCTGACTTGTTGTGGGTTGAATGGAGAAGACACCTAGAATTTTGTAGTGACAGTTTATTGTTGTCCTTAGATTCCTTTGCTCCCCACTGTGGAGTTGTCGTCCGCGTGGTTGCACTGTTTAGTGTCACTGTATCCCGCGTCAGTATTGTGATGTGATGTATAGAAACAATAGCGCGGTAAAGCTGAAACATATATATATATATATATATATATATATATATATATATAACGCATTCCTTATATATTAATCTTTGCACTAGTTCTCACTGGAAAAACTATTACGTACTGTTAGACGACACCGAATACGCGCCCGTCTCATGTAGATCACAGAACCGAAGTGTTCTTACAAAAAAGAAACCCTTACTTTCAGCCATTACTTTGAATTTCCCCCACTTTCCCGCTCTAGGTATTTTTTGGAGTTTCAAAAGTCACGTGAATTAATATTAATTTTCCAATGGTTGGTACCTATCCCCATTTACGATCAATGTTCAAATTTTACAGTTTTGGACGTAATATAAAAATCTCTTTCTCTTTTCTCACGGTTAGATAAATTATGCCAGCTCTCGTTTGCAAAGACCCGAGTTAAAACCAGTAGCCTTTTGTTACTATCACGTTCGTGAATTCTAACGAAGAACACTGACTCGGAAGGACGGTTCATGTTTCCGGTCAATTTAGGGAATGGGAACCAGAGTGTCCAAGAATGTTCAAACTTTAGATTAGGAAAAACATTTATGTTAGATAAGTATCGGTGTATTATTTATATATCTAAATATGATTCTTCCTTATAGCCTGAATGTCCCTGTGGATTATTATTATTATTATTATTATTATTATTATTATTATTATTATTATTATTATTATTATTATTATTATTATTATTATTATTATTATTATTATTATTATTATTATTATTATTATTATTATTATTATTATTATTATTATTATTATTATTATTATTATTATTATTATTATTATTATTATTATTATTATTATTATTATTATTATTATTATTATTATTATTATTATTATTATTATTATTATTATTATTATTATTATTATTATTATTATTATTATTATTATTATTATTATTATTATTATTATTATTATTATTATTATTATTATTATTATTATTATTATTATTATTATTATTATTATTATTATTATTATTATTATTATTATTATTATTATTATTATTATTATTATTATTATTATTATTATTATTATTATTATTATTATTATTATTATTATTATTATTATTATTATTATTATTATTATTATTATTATTATTATTATTATTATTATTATTATTATTATTATTATTATTATTATTATTATTATTATTATTATTATTATTATTATTATTATTATTATTATTATTATTATTATTATTATTATTATTATTATTATTATTATTATTATTATTATTATTATTATTATTATTATTATTATTATTATTATTATTATTATTATTATTATTATTATTATTATTATTATTATTATTATTATTATTATTATTATTATTATTATTATTGTTATTGTTATTGTTATTGTTATTGTTATTGTTATTGTTATTGTTATTGTTATTGTTATTGTTATTGTTATTGTTATTGTTATTGTTATTGTTATTGTTATTGTTATTGTTATTGTTATTGTTATTGTTATTGTTATTGTTATTGTTATTGTTATTGTTATTGTTATTGTTATTGTTATTGTTATTGTTATTGTTATTATTGTTATTATTGTTATTATTGTTATTATTGTTATTATTGTTATTATTGTTATTATTGTTATTATTGTTATTATTGTTATTATTGTTATTATTGTTATTATTGTTATTATTGTTATTATTGTTATTATTGTTATTATTGTTATTATTGTTATTATTGTTATTATTGTTATTATTGTTATTATTGTTGTTATTATTGTTGTTATTATTGTTGTTATTATTGTTGTTATTATTGTTGTTATTATTGTTGTTATTATTGTTGTTATTATTGTTGTTATTATTGTTGTTATTATTGTTGTTATTATTATTATTATTATTATTATTATTATTATTATTATTATTATTATTATTATTATTATTATTATTATTATTATTATTATTATTATTATTATTATTATTATTATTATTATTATTATTATTATTATTATTATTATTATTATTATTATTATTATTATTATTATTATTATTATTATTATTATTATTATTATTATTATTATTATTATTATTATTATTATTATTATTATTATTATTATTATTATTATTATTATTATTATTATTATTATTATTATTATTATTATTATTATTATTATTATTATTATTATTATTATTATTATTATTATTATTATTATTATTATTATTATTATTATTATTATTATTATTATTATTATTATTATTATTATTATTATTATTATTATTATTATTATTATTATTATTATTATTATTATTATTATTATTATTATTATTATTATTATTATTATTATTATTATTATTATTATTATTATTATTATTATTATTATTATTATTATTATTATTATTATTATTATTATTATTATTATTATTATTATTATTATTATTGTTATTGTTATTGTTATTGTTATTGTTATTGTTATTGTTATTGTTATTGTTATTGTTATTGTTATTGTTATTGTTATTGTTATTGTTATTGTTATTGTTATTGTTATTGTTATTGTTATTGTTATTGTTATTGTTATTGTTATTGTTATTGTTGTTGTTGTTGTTGTTGTTGTTGTTGTTGTTGTTGTTGTTGTTGTTGTTGTTGTTATTGTTGTTGTTATTGTTGTTATTGTTGTTATTGTTGTTATTGTTGTTATTATTGTTATTGTTGTTATTATTGTTATTATTGTTATTATTGTTATTATTGTTATTATTGTTATTATTATTATTATTGTTATTATTATTATTATTATTATTATTATTATTATTATTATTATTATTATTATTATTATTATTATTATTATTATTATTATTATTATTATTATTATTATTATTATTATTATTATTATTATTATTATTATTATTATTATTATTATTATTATTATTATTATTATTATTATTATTATTATTATTATTATTATTATTATTATTATTATTATTATTATTATTATTATTATTATTATTATTATTATTATTATTATTATTATTATTATTATTATTATTATTATTATTATTATTATTATTATTATTATTATTATTATTATTATTATTATTATTATTATTATTATTATTATTATTATTATTATTATTATTATTATTATTATTATTATTATTATTATTATTATTATTATTGGTCCTGTCCTAGACGGACCGCGTCAGTGTGGTAATAAACCTCGCTGAAGGACAGCTCAAGATCATAGAATATATGAAAATTAGTTAATTTCTTGTCAGAAGATAATTCATATAATTGTTTTTCTTAGAAAACGACATTACTTATGAGGCAGTATCTATATCAGTCATTTTGGTGGAAGCATAGTGATGTATCTTCCTTTGCTTTGCCTACATCACGTGATTTTTATATTTACAATCCTTTTACAGTAATGCATAAGCAAATGAGAATGCATTTTGCAACTATAAACTACCGCTGTAATCAAAGTGTTAACACAAATGGAGAAACTTATTTTTAGATTGGATCAAATAAGAAAGCAAAGCCTTTACCGATGTGGCTCATATTCAAACTTAGTTCCATCTAATCGTTACTGGCAATTATTTATGTAATACAACTCTAGCATGATGACCATGAAAGCAAACATTTACGAGTAAACATTAGCACAAAATAACTACGGCTTTTCAAACGCAACCCGAAAATCATATTTTGTCTAACCTGTATTGAGAGCCTAGTCAGTGTATGTTTCGACTCTGCAAAGCTTGCGTCTAGTCATGGTGATAAATGAGTATTTCCTATTATGCTAAAGCGTTAAGTATCGCAGAGGTAGAACCATATTGAACATTTCAATGCCATAGCTGAGAACTGAACCACAGATGTTCGACCTATATAGCTCTGCTCCGACCCACTTTGGTAACACGGCAACGTGCCGCATGACATTAAATTCCCCATCTGACTCACAATTGTTCCGATAAACTTCAAGGTATTCTCAAATATATTTTGAGGTGACATTTTCCAATGTTGACATTTCCAAATGGGGACTTACAATTCCATGAGTACCTTTAAAAACTGTGCTTCTTATTTAACCCCTTTAAACATGTAGCGATAGTTTACAAGCAATATTAGGTAGATTACATAAGAATGACTATTTATTTAACGGTGCTGACCTTAATGCAATTGTTGGAAATCTACCTATTAGGGTGAATATTATCTACCTAATATTGGGACAATTGGAGATCCGACTTTAAATCAGAACGGGAAAATTTTAGGAGATTTTGCCAGCTTCAGTAAAATGAGAATAGAAAATATATTTTTTAAACACAAGGATACTCATCAATATACATGGTGCGCAAGAGGATCAAGATTTATTATTGATTATTTTATTGCGAATGAAAAGCTATCTAAACTGTTCAGAGACGTAAGAGTTTTACGAAGTTGTGACGTAGACACTGATCATTTTATTTTAAGAGTAAAGGTGAACCTTAAAACAAGATGGTACAAACTAAAGAGTACAAGAAATCTAATAAAATAAATGAGATGGAAAAGCAACCTTCTAAATGAAGATTCAATTAGAGTATTATATTTATCCAGATTAGAAATGTATATGGAACAAAAAGATATATATGAACAACTAGAAAACACAATAAAGAAAAAGAAATCTTTATATTTAACATGGCTTACAAATAAAACATCTCAAACTTCCAAAATACATAAAAACTGCTGTAACGAAACAAAAGAGATGATTAGAGAAGCCCACACGGTTTAAGCTGAGATAAATAGGCATTTACAATAGAAAATGTCATACACGGAAGATAAACGACGGCTACAAAATAATGAAACACCTGAACAAAAATTAAAAAGATACAGCAAATCTACAAATATTAGATTGTGACACGTGGGTTCAATATTGCAAAGATTTATGGACTAATGCCGAACATGAAGAAACAACACGAGAGTTAAGTGAGAATACATTTAAAACTAAAATAGATAATTTGGAATGTCTTGAATTAGACCAAGATATAAATAAATTCAGAAAACAAACTCCTGGGTCAGATGGTATAGATACAAAATTATGTACTGAAACACTTTCCTAAGGAATGAATTAGTTTATTAAGTATTTTAAATCAATTCTAGCAATTAAAGAAAATACCTGATAAAACTAGCCGGAAAATTATAGAGGAATTAGCTGGTTAAATAGTACATACAACATATGTGCAGAAAGTTTACATCTAAGGTTCAATAACAGAGTTGAAACAATTCTTTTAAAAGGACAGAAGGACTTCGGGTAGGAAGGTCATCCACGGATAATATTAATCAATATCACAACTAAACAAATAATAGAAAAAGGAGAGAGTTTAATTGTCCAACTTATATAATATTTATATACTTTATAAATTCATTTGATAAAGCAAAAAGAAACAATTTATGGGATATAAGGACTGTCACAGGTATACAAAATCACATTATTGAAATATTTTAAGAAATACAGAAGGACACAAATGCATGTATAAAACAAAGAACGGGTATTTTACGACAGCAGGTATTAATACTGAAGTGAGAGAAGTGTGTTGTACACCAAAAACTTTATTTAATTTATATTTATTCAACGCAATCCGAGAATGGAAACTGTGGCTTAATATTTTAAATACCCTATAACTTCTGATGATGAAGATGGCTACAAAGGGCACTATTTGAGCTACATAAAATAATTCTTAGTTACAATACTGACATCTCAAAAAATTAAACTAAATCCATGGCAGTTTAAGGAACTCGCCCGCCAAGATGTATACCTATATTAGAGAATAACATAATTGAATAAGGAAATACATTTAAGTTTTTAGGATCCCCAGTATCATAAATTGAAGAAACAGTGATGTAGTAGAAGGGACTAACGTTAATAAAAGACCTTGCACTTTTGAAATTGTGTCTTTACCTTCGTGTTTTGTCATTTCACAGGAGTGTTTACTGTGGTCCATTTATGGCAGTCCATAGCTTCTAAAGATTGTGCATGGCTTATACGGATTTAACATCGCCGCGAAGAAACCTTCTGGGTGACGTTACCCTTCTCATTATTACAGAAACTGCAGACTTATTGATAGGTCAGACGTTAATTGATATAATATTCAGTAGCTAATATTCCAAACGCTTAATCCTATATCTTCGAGTAGTCAGTAGCTTCATTCACATATAGGCCGCGCCGTGGCTCAGTGGTTAGACCGCTTGGCTATCACCAAGGTGGCTCGGGTTCCATCCCAGGCGACTGCAAAGTGAGATTTGTGGTGGAAAACACAGCGCTGGAGCGGGTTTTCTCCGGGATCTCCGGTTTCCCCCGCCATCTCATTCCACCGGTGCTCCATCTTCAACTCATTTATCATCAGTGTCATCGCCTGCGGTGCCGTATGTAGTAAAAGCAGGCGTTAAACACTACACATTTCATTCACATAGCTCTGTCATTAGCCTTTATTAAATTTGCTAGCCAACTTCACTGAAGTCTTCCATGTCCACACCCACAAATGCATATCCGTTGAACAGCTGGCGGTAGATTTATGGAAGACCGAGTCCTGGAGACATGAAAAATCTGTTGCACCGTGGAACTTAGTGATTTACCTACCTACTATGCGCGTGGCAGAGAAAGTAAGCACAAGTTTCATATTTGACACCTTTTGCTGAATAGTGACATTAACTGCTTTATACATTATGCCCTTCTGATTTTCTTCCTTTATATTGCGCTGTTTTCCAACATGACTTTGAAAGAAAAGAGAGGAACACGTCTTTCATAACGCAGATCTCCCCAACTTTCCTGCTCATTAAGATTGATGCTCACAGTGAGGAGTTAGAAACCGAAAAGAATGCAATTAAATCTTTTTCACCCGCAGGAAACCCCGGGTAGTTCTTACTAAATCCCCAGATGCTGAGAGGCTATTTCCAACATTAAGAAAACTGGGTTGTAGGACTACCACGATAATGTAAAACATGCATTAGTCCACCTCGACCACAGATTTCAGTGGAATGTGTCTCACCGAACTCCCTGTGATCTATGAATACAATTAGTGAGTTGTTGAATGTATTTGGCTGGAGAGGTAGAGAATGCATCCATAAGTGGGGTTGCGACTTCACAAACATAATGTACATACGTACGTATGTAAGTCTCTCGCGAGAAACCATCCATCCGTCCTTCCGTCTGTCCGTGGGGTCGCCCACCGGACTAAAAGCATTAGAGGCTGCCGTCGGTCCATCCACTTAACCCCTTCCTAGCAGGTCACCGCCATAGAGTGAGGGAGGCGAGAAAACAAGCTCTCTTTATACTGCAGAAACTCTTAACTGCCATGTGCAGTTAGCACAGCAATATTTTTCCTTTATCTCAGTACAATGAGGGACACAAATGAACTCTCACATAACTGTCTATACTCCCTCTTCCACAGTTGTTCTTAAAAACGTTCATAATATACAACGCATTTGTGACAATAATATTTCAATATAATGATTTTGTTATATATACTATATTTCATCCAAATTAAAAATAGTAGTTTTCCTACACTTCAGTGAGGAAAAACTGTCTCCATACATCAGCCGATTTGAGGTAGTTTTATTCACTATTTCATATAGAAAGTCATCTAGATAATTCTGATAGTTGGGAAATTCTTTAAATATTTATTACACTAAAGCTTCAGCATCTTGGAAATACAACCTTAGAGAGTAAACAACCATTATTTTGCTTCGACTCTAATAATTTTCATATCTCTCTCTGACATAATTGTGTGCTGTTACGATGTGCATATGTTTTGTGTAATATTACGTCGTCTTATGATTTACTAATTATGCAGAAGTCATTTAGAACAAAGAGAACTTCAGATGCTCTTCCAAGAAAATTCGTTAAGTACATTTCTTTGTCATGAAAACATGATTAACACGTGGTATTTTAAACAAAAATTTTCGGCAATTTTTAAAAGAAAATAAAAATTTGTGAGTAATTTTTTATGATAAAAGAAACTTCAGGTACACTTTTTGTGTCGTAAGATTTTGTTCATCATTTAAGCTTTATCACTTATGCAAAACATTCAGAATGAAGCATTCTATAAAACTCAAAATGTACATTTTGTTTATCATGAAATTATGTTATACATGTTGTATTTGAGCAAAATCATTTGGGCCAATTTATAACAAATCAAAATCTTCGAAAAGGTTTCCATGTACATTGAATTTGAGTAGAGTAATTTTTATTTGAAAATCCTTAAGGTTGCATCCCAGGAAGGAGCTGAACGTAAATACCAAATCTGGTACTTAACATATTTTATATTTTTATTTGTATTGTCCTCAGACACAAACATACAAACAAATGGCCGTTTTTAAACATCCTTAAATCCATATTTTTTATTCAGTAGGCCACAAAACATACATTTAAAGACGAATCTTGATATGGAGCTTATGGCCGGATTGCAATATTATCTCTACGACATAGCTTAATTGTTAATATTTTAAGAAAATGATAAATATTAGTGCCATTAATTTTAAAACCTTACTCATTCTCCAGGGAAAACACCATAGATTTACATATAAAACAAAATATCTACAGGGAATCGTCAGTATTAACTGATGAACAACTGTAAGATGCTTCATTACTTTCTGTAATAGTTTTTCACAATATGTCCCTAAAAGTATAAAAAGTACGAGCTTCAGAATACAAGTCCCAGAGTTCATAAATGTATGCCAAATGCTAAACCGTATTCAAGTGTATAATAATTCTAACTTAGAAACCCGCTTGAAACAAGTTGGCATGCCTGTCTTCTAACACAAAGAAACACCATTTTTTGTAGTTTGTATGCATACATTTGTAAAAATAAGAAAATACACAGTGGGTGGAAGACTTTCCAATCAAGAAAGGGCACGGCAGTGCCCAGACTGCAACTCTTTAAACTTTAAAACTCGTAGACTAATAATTGGCATACAATTTTGCGGAGATATCCTTATGAATGTACCCATCGCTTGGGAATCTGTTTCTGATAATTGTGAAACTTATTCATTTTTAGTCTATAACTTTCTGTAACACTGCGTATAGAGCTCACAATGAAATTCTAACATTTGGGACCAACAAAGCTTAATGCTCACTAATATGGCAAAGACAAAGTCTTATTGATTTCAGCATTTCCTTAAACATTTAACAGAGGTGACCGGACCTTTTTCTTCCACAGCACTAGAATTTCTAAAAGGCTCAATTTTACCTTAGTAAAAAGATACATTGTTTGAATATTGTAAACACTTTAATCAAAATCCGGATCCTTTCCAACCAAAAGTGGAGGATATATTCTACTTAAGAGGTACGTTTGACCCTTCCCAACTGTCTAGAATTGATGCAAAGAAATATTGGGATTTTTGAGAAAAAAAAAAAACAACAATCAGTTGGATATTTCATTTTACTGTAGGATTGCACTGTTTTCTCATATTTTAAGGTTAGAAATATTAATGTTTTTGACAACAACAAAAAATTTCTAAGAATTCGCAAACAATCTCTGTTTCTAAATGAGTCCAAAGATCCCATTCAGCTACAATTATCTGATCATTCCTTCCTTTAAAGCGCTAGTGAGTTATCATTACCATTCCCATGTAGCATCCATGTATCATCATCAAAATCATCATCATCATCGTCGTCGTCGTCGTCGTCATCATCATCGTCATCGTCGTCATCATCATCATCATCATCATCATCATCATCATCATCATCATCATCATCATCATCATCATCATCATCATCATCATCATCATCATCATCATCATCATCATCATCATCATCATCATCATCATCATCATCATCATCATCATCATCATCATCATCATCATCATCATCATCACTATTATTATTATTATTATTATTATTATTATTATTATTATTATTATTATTATTATTATTATTATTATTATTATTATTATTATTATTATTATTATTATTATTATTATTATTATTATTATTATTATTATTATTATTATTATTATTATTATTATTATTATTATTATTATTATTATTATTATTATTATTATTATTATTATTATTATTATTATTATTATTATTATTATTATTATTATTATTATTATTATTATTATTATTATTATTATTATTATTATTATTATTATTATTATTATTATTATTATTATTATTATTATTATTATTATTATTATTATTATTATTATTATTATTATTATTATTATTATTATTATTATTATTATTATTATTATTATTATTATTATTATTATTATTATTATTATTATTATTATTATTATTATTATTATTATTATTATTATTATTATTATTATTATTATTATTATTATTATTATTATTATTATTATTATTATTATTATTATTATTATTATTATTATTATTATTATTATTATTGTGAAATTGCCAACAACTTTTACATTTTCAGAGCATAAGTCTGCGTGGGCCCAGCTTGTAGTTCACCTTCAGTGGCTAAGCTTTATGAAACACTATTTTTGGTTGTAGCCTGTGATTTGTAGAATGGCACACATTTCGTGAAGCCCCAACACACCTGCAGGCAATTTCCCACGAGTCTCCGAATTGTAAGCATTTCACATAGTAACGTTCATTTAAGGTTTCATGAACTCCGACATCAAAATCTATCATCATGTAAACAAAACAACCAGTGGACAAGGATTCCCGTAGCCTTTCATTTGCTTCTATCATCGTGGTTTCACACTAAATGTGGAAATCAGCCAGAGGAACGCTGTTGATTTGTTCGTATTTCTGTATGTTATTTAGTCAGTTCAAGTGTACTGAGTATTATCTACGTAACGGCTATGGTCTTCAGCTCCCTATTCTATGCTGGGCATGAAGGTTGAGCTTAATGTTGCTCAGAAGCCTCTTTATCAAGTTTAAGGCCCCTTTACAGTAGTTGCTGTCTGACAGCGGAGCAGGTAACATCGCCACACCGTGACGACTTGTTTATCTTTCCGGCGCGAGAGGCGGCGTTAGTAGAACGGGGCAAATTGCCGGCCTAATTCTACATCAAATTTCTTTGTGTTTTCACGTGCGTACTTTCTACTCGTGAAGTGTTAATATTTAGTGTACTATGGCTGACCCCCCTGATACGGGGCAGCTAATCTACTCCGCAATGCAGACATGTTACCAGCAAGAAGAACAACTCTCTGCTTCCACTTCTCTGCAGCAATCTCTACCGACTCTTCACTGTGAACCAGTCCAAACTTCACTCCGTCCTACGACTTCTGCTACTAGTGAAAATGACGAACGTGCTTCTAAGCGGCAGCGGACTTCAGGAGAATCCGTTGCGCCATTAGACTCCAACATGGATTTTGACTCGAATGATTGTGTACTAAATGGGAATTTGCCAGCAGACACCTCGGACGTCGGCCCTCTTCAGTCTTCGACGACGAGACCTTCTACACTATCTCCTCCTTCCACGTCACGTCCTACAACAACACCCTCTACACCTGGCGTCTCTACACCACGTAGCCATTCCAATCGTTATAGCAGCGCAGATCCCGGTCCTTTTTATGTGTTTATTGAAAGTTTGGATAAGAATGTGGGTACGTTACACCCCATGAGTGTGGGTAAACTGCTATTTCGTCACAACCCGACAATCCGACGTGCAATTGTGCATATTACCTCAGCAGGAAAAAACCGACTGAAAATTGAGGCAGCATCGGCAGAGGCCGCTAGCACTATAGTAGAATCACCGGCATTTACTGGAACATCTTTGGAAGTTTACATTCCCAATTTTATGATACACAAACAGGGTGTTATTCGCAACGTGGACACCAGTCTCTCAGAAGAAGAAATTGCTGAGTTTCTAGAGAGTGCCTACCCTGTTATTTCTGTCCAGCGTTTTTCTCGACCCACTAGCGACCCTGCAGTTCGGGTCCCCATTCCTGTGTGTAAGATTACCTTCCGCTCCCAAGTGTTGCCGACTCATGTAGTCATCTTTGGAACGCGATGCCCGGTGGAACCTCGTGATCCTCCAGTCTACATCTGCACTAAGTGTTTACGCTTCGGCCATCGTTCGCATCAGTGTCGGAGTGCGGCTAGATGCGGTAAATGTGCTGGACCCCATTTCTTAGAAGACTGCACCTCTACCTCAGGTCCTTGCTGCATTCACTGTCAGGGAGCTCACCTGGCAACAGACAGAAAATGCCCAGCATACCATCAATACCGGGAGGCACGGGTGGCAGCTTCTCGAGCAGATGCCCCTTGCTCGCCTCAGCCATCTCGTCCAACTTACTCACAGGCCATTAATGGAGCCCTCTCGATGACTGATACACGGTCTTTTCCTCCTCTCCCTGGAGCAATATCTCCTACAAAGTCAGCCAGTACTCTTCCGCCGCCTTCCTACACTCCTCGACCAGCACCTTCACCAGGAATCCAACCGGCCGTTGCCCTCGCCACTCCGACTTCACCTGCTGTTTCGGTGCCTCGTGTGTCAACACGACCTCCCCCGGACCGAGTTCCGCATTTTCCCCCTGTTCATTCCACTCTGTATATTCCACAACGAGTACCTGTATCTCCAATAACTCATAATCCTTATCCGCCATCTTGGGCGGGTCCTTCATCGCCGTCTGCTCCCACTAGTTTGCAGCTTGTGGAGCAACTACTACAGCTCATAGTTCCTGTATTATCTGCTTTTTCTCCTTCCACAACGGCCCCTGTTCAACTTGAACTTCTCCGCGACTTCCTTACCAGCTTATTACAAAGCTCATAAACCAACGATGACAACCCAACATTACAGCATGGCTTCAACCCTGTTGCAATGGAATTGTCGTTCTCTTCGAGCTAATTATGACTCTCTTGTGCAAGAACTCTTTGTACGCCACGTCTGCATCGCCCTGCTGTCTGAAACTTGGTTGACTCCGAATACGTCTCTTCGCATACCTTCTTTCTGCCTCTACTCCAAGGATAGGACGGACGGATGGGGAGGAGTTGCAATTCTGGTGCACTCTGCTATTCCACATTACACCATTCAGATAGACCACAGCCAAATACATTCTTTTGAAGCCGTGGCGGTGAGGACTCTGCTTTGTCAACGAGAGGTCACAGTTGTCTCATTGTACTGTTCCCCTAGAATGATCATCACCAGTCGAGAATGGTATCATTTCCTGCGCCAGTTACCAACCCCCATTTTACTCGGCGGAGATTTTAATGCTCATAATACCACATGGGGTTGTGACCTGATCGACGCTGCTGGCAGAACGCTTTTGGACTTCATCGAGGACTCTAGTTTGGTTCTTCTCAACGATGGGTCTTCCACGCTGCTCACTCGGCCCAGACACCGACCGTCAGCGATTGACTTGACGCTCTGCTCCCCTTCACTATCTTCTGAACTCCAATGGAGGGTTCTTCCCTTTACAATGGGCTCCGATCATTTCCCGCTGGAGATTTCGACTATTCTTCCGCACGTTTCTGTGGCCCACCGGCCTTCGACCAGATGGAACTTACGGCGTGCCAATTGGGTCAAGTACGAACGTATTCTCGAAGCCACCGTTTCTGAGATTCCCAATGATCGTCCTCCGTTGGTGCGTTACGACACCTTTCTACAGTGTATCAATAGTGCGGCTTTGCTTTCCATCCCAGAGAAACGGCCAGTTCTTACGTCCCGTGGTGTACCATCTCCTTGGTGGAATGCAGAATGCAGTCGTTATGTTGCGAAGAGGAAATTGGCGCTCAATACCTACCGGCACAACTCTACATGGGACAATTTTCTGGCCTATAAACGGGCCGCAGCTGAGGCCAAACGTTTTTTACGACAGTGCAAAAAGGAGTGCTGGAAGACCTTTTGTGCCAAACTCTCTAACAGCACCCCACTTTCTCAGATTTGGGGGTTTATTAACAAATTGAGGAAGAAGACAGTTCCTACCCGCCCTCTGAGGGATTGGATCGCTGAGTTTGCAGATCACATTGCTCCGCCATCCGTGACATCACCACCAGCACCTACTGGTCTCTCTTCTTCCGGGGACTCGCACCACACTTTGATGTCAGCATTTTCCATGTCTGAACTCCAAAGTGTACTGAAGTCGTCGTCGAATTCAGCTCCGGGTTATGATCAAATATCCTACAGCATGCTCACCCACCTTCCTCCTCGTGCGAAGATGATCCTTTTGGAACTATTCAACGACCTTTGGGCCTCCGGCGTCTTCCCCGAGGGTTGGACTACACAGATCATTGTACCTATCTTGAAGCCGGGGAAGGACCCTAGCTTTGGTACCTCTTATCGCCCGATTGCTTTGTCTTCCTGTATCGCCAAGACCTTTGAACGCTTGCTTAAACAACGACTTGAATGGTGGCTGGAATCCCGGAGATTATTACCCATGTCCCAATATGGTTTCCGCAAAACCCGGAGTACTTTGGATAGTCTCAGCATCCTGACTACTGACATCGAGCGTACCTATTTGGAACAAGGATATCTGACAGCCATCTTTTTGGACATTTCCGGCGCCTACGACAGTGTTTTACTGCCAGTTTTGCTTGGGAAGCTGCAAGCACTAGGTCTTCCTCCTCGGTACTGCTCTGGCATTTATAATCTTCTCCGACATCGCCTCATCTATATCCGTTCTCCTGATAACTCCTTCTTCGGCCCTAGAATAGTAGTTCGAGGATTGCCCCAGGGAGCGATTTTGAGTCCTCTTCTTTATGCACTTTATACGTCGGATTTAGACTCTCTATTTAGTCCTCACATTCGAGTTCTCCAGTACGCTGATGATATCTGTTTGTACGCTCGGTCCTCTAGTTTTTGGATTACTCGTCTGTGGCTTAGTGATGCAGCCACCGATTTATCAACCTGGGCCTCTGAACACGGATTACATCTTTCACCTTCCAAGTCTACAGTCGTAGTGTTTACTAGGAAACGACGGACATTTCCTGATGGCGTTATCCGCTTGGGACTTTTTACTTTTACCCTTGCATCTTCCGCAAAATTTTTGGGTGTCTATTTGGATAGTCGCCTTTCATGGAGTCGTCACATACAGCATCTCATCTCCAAGATTGGTGCAACTCTTAATGTTCTACGCAGTATCGCTCATTCATGTTGGGGTGGGGACGCTTCCATATTACTTCTGCTATATCGTTCCCTAATTCGGTCGGTGCTGGACTATGGCTGTATCTTCTTTGGCTCTGCTTCCACATCGGTCTTGCGCAAGTTGGATATCGCTCAGTACCGTGCTCTTAGATTTTGCCTGGGTGCTATGCTTTCTACACCGACGAATGCACTTTTGGTTGAGGCCTCAGAACCACCATTGGAGATACGACGACAGCTCTTAACCCAGCGCTTTCTATTGCGAGTTTTCTCCGTGGATGCCCACCCAGTATTGCGGACGTTGCAGTATCTTGCTGCTAATCATCTCAACGTGGATTTTCCAGCTGTACGACGATTGCCCTTACTCTTACTGGGTTTTCGGTCTCTATACCACGCTTTTCCCTTAATTTTGAAAAGTCCCTCTCTTCCGGGGTTTCAATATCCATATGACTTACACTTCTTGAATGTTTCGGTGCATTATCTTCCTGATCACATCATTCGGACCCCAGACGTGAACATCACCCTCTCTCATTTCTTGCAGATTACATGGCCAGATTTCACCACGATTTACACCTACGGTTCTAAATCTGCTGAAGGAGTAGGTTACGCATACGTCTGTCCTTCTACTAATGCCCTGGCTTGATACCGCCTACCTATGGAGGCTTCCAGCTACACTGCAGAGGTTTTGGCCATTCGTGACGCTTTGCAATATGGGATTTCTCAGGGCTTCCCCAAACTGCTGATCTTAACCGATGCGCAGAGTGTGCTGCAGAGACTCTCATCTCCCCGCTGGACGAGAGATATGCACTGTTATCTTTACGAGATACTGACGTTGGTGAACAACGCTACCATAGCTGGACGTCAAATTCACTTCCTTTGGATCAGAGGGCATGTCGGAATTCGATACAATGAAGTCGCCGATCGCCTGGCAAAAGAGGGACTCACCCAAGGCACCTTCCAAGGCATCCAACTGCCCTACACGGATTTCTTCCCGGTCCTTCATCGTGACGCCTATTGTCGCTGGAATGACGCCTGGATTCGTTCGCAGTCCATCAAAGGCAAACACCACGCCGCCGTTCAGACGCATCTATCCACGACCCCTTGGTTCTCCAGCTTCAGGATTGCACGTCGACATCTAACCTCCATCATTAGAATGCGACTTGGACATGGATGTTACCCTGCGCATCTTCACCGACTACGTCTCATCGATTCCCCTGTATGTCCTGATGACCCAGGCGAAACCGCTGACCTCAATCATCTCCTGTTCAGTTGCTCTCGCTACCGAGCCCACCGTTCTTCCTTCCTCCGCCGCCTACTTCAGCAGTCTGTTCCTTTTCCCGCTAGCGTCAACACCATATTACAGTTATGCAACAAACCTGTATACCAAGCTCTTCTACAATTTCTTAAAGACAGTGATCTACAGATCTAGTCTCCTCCCAGCCTCTTAAACTTCCTTACATTATTTTTCTTATTTTTCCCTACGATGGCCATATGGGATTTTACCGAAGGCCAAAAAAAAAAAAAAAAAAAAAAAAAAAAGGCCCCTTTACGTGCAGTATATATGCAACAAGGAACTACAGGCCTTACTTCCTACTTCCCTTACGAAGGAATCCGCGCCAAGAATTTTTACGCCCGAAAAAATGCATCTCTTAGCGGGGTTTGAACACGCACCTCGGAAACCAAAGGCCAGTCGAGGATCAGTAATGTTTAATATTTCTCCGTAACTGACTTTCGATGGTGTCAGTATAAAAGCTGTGTTTATAAAGGCGCAGTTACAAAACAGAGGAATGGAAAATTTGCGCATACAGTCACTTGTTGCACATTATCTATTATATTGTCTACCACGCAGCGTTGTTTCTTTCTGCTTCTGATTTCAAGCATTTAACTTCTAAAAATTCACCTAATTAGGCATGCAAATTCTGGAACTTCGGGCACAAGAGTTCAATCCGTTTAAAGACACGCGTTGAGTATTTTTCTGTAGAATTTCGAAAAGGGGGGATTAATTATAAAAGGTTCAGTCTGATCCTGAGAACAACCATGTTCCTCTGCGAAGAGCAGCTTGGGTTTAGTAAAAATAAATTACCCTAATATAACTTTTCGGACAAAACGTAAAGCAATCCTAACTTAAGATCCAGTATTTTGTATATTTTTCAAAGTTCTTAGAAGCATACAGCAGTCAATTTTGATATTCTTAGTCTTTTACAGTCACAAAAGATAACTTCACTTTAGGCCATTTTTATCACTTCTTACATGAAGTTTAGGAAATTTGATTAAACGGCCTACGTTTTCTCTTTAATTCTTGCTCTACTTGAAATAATAGTTCAAATCTTACAATTGTGAGACCATTTTTGTTGCCCTGGTAACGTTATAAATATATCTTAAAATACTCCTGGCATTTAGTGATATATAATTGCAAATTATACTTTGAGGAGGAGATATGTCAACTTGAAAGTCGTAGCCTAATTTAAAAGCTCCAAACCGCTCCAAAACATACGAGAGGTAACAGATGAAATAAACCCTGAAGCTATGATACATTAAGATATATAGGGAAAAGAAAAATGTCACATCCGATAAAAATACAGGATGGTTTTGCAAACTGTCCCTCACTATCATCAATCCTCATCGTGGACTACTAATTTGTTCCGCAAGCGTTTCAAATGTTGTTGAAATAAAATACAATGGTAACTTTTTGTACAAATTGATAGTCCTGCTGTCTCTTTCGCCATTATTAAAACTTGGATGCATTACTTTATACTTCCTTTTTTAGGATTAAAGACGGTATGCTAGGTCCACAAATAGGAGTTATGATATTGAGAATTTAAAGCTTTTTCAGTAATTAATTTGTTTGTAATGTTGGTATATTTTAACATAGCGAGTTTGCGCACGTGGCAGTAGTTTGATTAGTATTCCGCGGCCGACCTTCCTGGTCCATGGGTTTTGTCAGCGTTTCCCGGGGTCGTTAAGGTAATGCTGGGAAGTTTATTTGCAGACTCCGAATTTTCTGGCCTTCCATTTCAGTTCTTTTACCTACCTTGGCGTTTCGGGGCTAAGGTGTCGGTGTTGGCGTGTTGGCGTTATAGCGACAAGAAAAATCTCCTTACTCCGAAATTTGAGCTCCTACATGTGATAAGAATTCCATTATGCGTCCAAATATCACATGAACAGCTAAACAAAAGATCAACTGCATTTTACCATGTTTGTCTAACATTTAGCGAACAATTAATGGGGAGACTGAAAGACATCCTGTCAATATTGAATCTGCTAATTCCATCTCCTATTATTTATTTATTATCCATTCTTTGATTACCTATTTTACTCAAAGGTATATTAGGAATATAGTTTACAAATTTATGAATATAATACAATTTACAAAAATATAACAAATTCAACATCAAGCTGACAAACAGTAAACATCAAGATGAATCATTTAGCTTAAGAAATATTTTGTTTAAGAAAGCCATGAAATACTGATACGTTTTGTAATTCATAGAATATGTGTAGGTGGTTTTGAGAAAGTGTAGCCTAAGGATTGAAGCAGTTATTCAAGTTCGTATCTTTCAAAACAGAAAAATGGGCAATCAAATAAAATTTGAGGGACATCTTGAAGATGATTTCCACAAATACAATCACCTGTGGATTTGATTTTGAATCGAAATAAGTAAGCTGAAAATTTGCCATCTCCTATTACCTAAGAAATTATTAAGATTGTTTCAAAAAAGAAATAAAAGACAATTTGAAGGCACGGAGGCTGTCAGAAATACTGAAACAGTAGTACCACATCTTGAATCATATATTCCCTTAAACGTTGGACTAATATTTGTTTCTCTACTCCAGAAAGAGTAAGAGGTTATAATCATCATCATCATTATCATCATTTTGTTAAGTGGTGCAGAATTCACATAAAATGACATGCAGTACCACTTTTTTAAAAAGTCAGAGTTGTACCTATTACCATGTTGTGTATGATAACTAAGAGAAGAAATTTCAGCTAATAGGAATACGTTTTCTGGTAATTTTTGCACACTCAGTATCATCTTAAGCAATTAGGTTAATTAATGGAAATTAATTATTCTTTCACACTGGCCGTGTGTAGGCTAAATTGTGGAAACGTTGAGTCAGACTGAAAAATTCAGTGCCATAGCCGGGATTTGAACCACGGATCTTCTGGTTTCCGTCCAGCCGCACTACCATTGTGCTACTATGGCCAACGTGCCGATATGACATTAAATTCTCCAACTGTCTCGTATTTTCCCGGTAAACCACTTAGGGGTTCTCATAAACACATGAGACAACTACCTTAATGGCGACTTACTACATGTAAGTACTTTAAGGCCCGGGCTTTATAGTTAACCACTATTAGGTTAATTAATGGAAATTAATTATTCTTTCACACTGGCCGTGTGTAGGCTAAATTATGGCATTGAATTTTTCAGTCTGACTCAACGTTTCCATCTTAAGTAATGTTCACCGAAATTGTAACACTTCAAGGAGCACCCCATGAGAACCATCTTCAATTTCTTATAAGCTGCAAGTAACATTACAAACACAATATTCCTTATTTCAAGGATCGATTCATATATTCAAACATGCACACCGAGGTAAAAATTCAGTTGACAGGGTTTCGATGTTGCGAACATGCCGAAAACTTGAATGGCATTGGGAAGCGTGCTAAGCGATGGTCATACTTCAGTGCAAGGCATGGCATAGATCGATACCATTTCCGTCCTTAAGATGAGATTGGTCCATTTCTGTCCCAGTTTTCATCGCAAATGATGCAAACGCACATAGAAGATATTTTAAGTGTCCTATATGTGACAAGTAAAGACAAAGGATTCACATTTCACAGAATCTTGTAGTATGTATAGGATAAAGATTTTCAAGGGTTTGTTTTCATCAGTTACTACACATACGCAACACGTACTTTTGTTTCTTGTACTAATAAAATGTCATATACCTCTCTAAAAACATTTCAGGTATGTGGTTATTTAAATTTAATGTACCAAAGTATTTGAAAATGTTTAAAATATACCTCCTATCACCCTTTACGTTGTAGCCATTAAAATTTAATATCTATAATTATGACACCATATTAAAGCAGTGGTATGATTCTCGAAACGGACACTTCGCTCATTGCGGTCTACAGAAGATCTACTGCGGCTACCACCCAGCAAGATGAAGGGATGAAATGAAGTAATCACAGGAAGCTGCAGTCCGCAGGCCGATAGGCTGCAGAAGTCCTTATCAGATCCGGGCTTGAAGACACGTCCCACTACTGGAGATGCCGATCAATTAACCAAGCAGCCCTCTAATGCCCCAGTGGAACACATTTTCTTGCTTTTCAGCAAGTATCCGCCCCACCTGTCCGGCACCGTCATTCACAACGAAACGTGATACATGAAAAGAAAACGGAAAATGTGGTAGACGAGAAACCAGTCCAGCATTCACCTACCGTCCAGAGAAAACTACAAAATATCCAAATTTAGAGTTGGCGGAATCGAACTCGAGATCATCCGAATGCAAGACTCACACATTACCGCGTTCCTATTTCGCTCGGTGAACCCTGAGTGAATACAATTTTTAACTTTCAGCTGCATTTGTCTGTTTTTGTTAGGTTTCATTCTGAGGAATTTCGATTGTGCGGTATAGATAGTTAAGGGGATGAAGACTGCATTAAATTCTTCTGAGTTTTTCATATAAATTCTTAACATTTTGAAACAATGAAAAGTTATAAAATCATTATTGTACAGTTTAACCTTTTAATTATTTTTCTCGTTGATTAGAAACTGTGCAAAAGTTTACGTTCCAGGTTTATGTACAATGATGAGATGAATAATCTGGTCAACTAAAGTAAACTTGGTCAAATAAATCGGCGTAAACTGCACAAAATTCAGCATTGGTAATGCTATGGGTATGCAAATAAAAATAGTTAATATCAATACACTTTTGTGTATTTTTTCCTAATACACATCCTTAAATTGCTAAACAAAATAGCTCAGTTTACCATTTAAGCGTGGAATACTACTCCTCTATCCCAAAGAGCAAAATTCACTTTTATCTAAAAGCACTTTATACCTGTAAGTAGTTTATTTATTTTATTAACATTTATACTACGCAAGGTTGTCAGATATGCGCACTTATGGCCATTTAGGCGCGTTTTCTTTGTTCATTGCATCCGTTCAAAAGGGCTCTTGTGGACTATCCTATTTTTATTAAAAAAAAAAAAAAGGAAACGTGTATTGTGTTACTCTTTAAACCGGAGAAATAGACATTGATGAATACACCAAAGTGTATATGAAATACTTATTCTATCTCATGTATTTTCCGAAAAAGGCTCCGAAAGGTTTGACGAGAAAGTGATCCTTCCCTTAAGCTATACCTACGCCGCTAAGATCTGGTCAAATCCGATGTCGCTGCTACACTTCAGTCGCATTACGGCAGCGATGTAATCATCCTGCTATAAATGGTGATGGAATGGTGACTTTATGAAGAACATGGGAGGAGGAACTTAGTACATCGACCTATAAAAGCCCTTTTGTGTCTATGCCCCTGGGAGGGAGGGATGACTAGGGAAGATACTAAGGGTGTGCCTACCTGAGGAGAGAACAGAGAGAGTAGGTTCTCGTACATTTACAGATTAAAACGGTGAGGGATAGTACAGCAAGCTTCCCTTTCTATCACGAGCTCACACATTCCTAGGCGGTCCCCGTAGTTCTCGCCCTAATGCGTGTGACAAGGATGCATGCATGCGTGCCGAAACTCTCGCAAATGCCAACCAGGATGAAAAGTGTGAAATGATAAGGTGATGTGAAATCCAGTGACAAGAAGTAAAGGGAATGTGATTATCCTTCCCACTATTGCCCAGTGACTCAAGGAACACAAAGAAGAAACTCATGGATCAGAAAAGTAGCCTTTGGAAATCGAAACCAAGATCTCCCGAATGTGAGCCATAGACGTTACCGCCTGAACAATCCCACTCGAAAATGGAGTTTAATTCAAAAGATTTATATTCTTTCTGTAATGTTCCATGGAAGCAAATAATAAAATATAAAGGATATTTATTTAATTTTTAATGAAGCAATTAAAGAACAGAAGTATTTTAACTCAAACGTTTAGTTATTATGCACTTATAAATAGACATAGTGTTGCATAACTGTCAGAGAAAATGGTGTTCAGGTAGGATTTATCGTAGTATTTAAGGAGAACAAATACAACAAAATCAATATTTCATTCATTTAAATATTCATAACTATAAATATTTAAATGAATAGTATTTAAGGAGAACAAATACAACAAAATCAATATTTCATTCATTTAAATATTCATAACTATAAGAAAGTGAAATGAAAAAGACGTAAATAGTTCAGTGAAACGTTTAAGGACTAAAATAAGAAAGCAGATACGTTAATTGGTTTATACCTAAACTTTAACAGAAGTTAATAAAGATGACATAAATTGGCGATTAGAACTATTGACCGTGGGTTAGCAAGAGATGGCACATACTGTACCGCAGCCTTGCATTCTTTCAACCGCTGTTGTGACGTCACAACTTCAGGTTAAACGATTTCTATATGACTCCCAAAAAAGAAACCGAGAATAAAATAAAATATTAATTAGTTATAATAGGGTGCAGCAAAATCGGCCTATCATTTGACAGGAGAATTAGAATGGAATGTAGAGTACGAACATTTTTCTTTCTTATTAAATAAGCTTTCACAAAGTATCATTATTTTTCATTTCTCTTTGTAATTTTATCACTACCTAAAAGCACGGTATGTACACCCTTGCTGCCAGTTTATTTATATCATTTCTTCCTTGTGCTTGAATTCCTTCAATTTAAGCAGAATTTCTACATTTCAGTTTGTTGTCTTTGGTAATGCGATAGACAAACAGAAACTAGTAATACAGGGAGAAAAACCTGGAGTTAATAATTTGAAAATATCAGATTTCTATAGGCAATTCTTACTTTAGAGCAATGACCCAAGCTCTCAGTGTATCCACCTATATCAGTATTTTAGTTTTCTGTCGAGCCGCTGATGAGAACAATTCAGGACTTCAAATAGCAGTATTGTATACGAAATCAGGACTTATGAACAATGGAGGAAACTAATCGGCCTTTTATTCTTTTATTTACCAAACAGAAAATACAATTTGATAACATACCCAACGAAACGAAAAGTGAGCCATGGATTATAATTATTATTACAATGGTTCAATGATAATCATGCGCTTGTTTTGTAATAATCAGCATTACATTTTCAAACACAATACCCCTTTGCTTTTCCTGCCCCAATTTTAATAGGATGAGAGGAAGTATTGTATTGAATTCTAAAATTGTTGTCGAGATTTCATCAGAAATACCTGTTTTGATGCCTCTGACATTTTTAGACGAGAGGTTTGAGTGTATATCTCTCAATGCGTCTGTGAACAAAGTAGCTGCGCAAAAATCGTTAGATAAATGCCAAACTTGGACATGACTTCAGTATCGTCCATAGATGAAACACGAAGTTTTTCAAGAAAATTAAATTACCCGCGACAACCTCGCTTTACATGTAAAACATTTCCATATTTATTTAAAAATGTCAGGATGACATTTGGATGAAAATGTCAGGTATAAAAGATATTTGCATAAAAATAAAATACACACCTAAATTATCTGCGAAGTTGCTGTGAAGTCCTCTAAATGAGTAAGGAACTCTGTATAATGTTGTATAACAGGTAAACCAACACGATGGAACTGCACTACAAAGGCGAAGAATTTTTAAAAAACCGTACGATATATTTAAATAACTTCTTGTGTTCTGTTCCCGTCTGAGGTGTGGGAATGTTTCTCTAGCCAGATTATTCAGTATCATTCCTAGAGTACGTATGAACGAGGCTGTGACTGTGTGTCATTTAATCTGAAAAATGAAAGAAAAAAATACCAATGCCAATAGGCAATATGCTCCAATGGTAATAGAATTCCGATATAACCATTGGAGTTGAAGGCGGGTTTAAATGGAGTTCAAATTGTTGATCAGCCGTTTCCGAGATATCCGCTATTATTTTTAACATCTATTTACGGTGCTGTCACTATTCAGTTGTTTTATACAGTGGCTATTAGCAATGCCTGGATTTAGTACTGCGTTTTTGTTAATTTATTAACATTAGGGCTTGCACAGAAATTTATAAATTGGTGCACACATAGATATTAGAATAGTAATTACCTATAAGAATAGTAAGGAGATCATTTATAAATTATTGAAAATAGCATTTGTTCCATGCTCTTGTTTGAAGTATCTGGAAGTAAAACTAAGGTTTTGATTATTATCATTATCATTATCATCATCATCATCATTATTATAAAAGTGCAGCATTATCTCTTATGAAATCTTAAACTGTATAAAATGTATTATAAAAGAAGAGCGCTTCTCAACCTGTAACAATAGCAAACTGGCTGAACTCACGTGTAAACCTTAAAAAGGGGAAACTTTCCTAGCCCATACCTAGTTTGGGGTGTGAATTTATAACTTTTGATGATAGCTGATCCGTTACAGTATTTCACCGCTTCTACTAATAACCCCTTTCCAGATAACGTTTCGTAAGCCATGGCGCAACAGCACATACTGGGAAAAGGCCTGCCAACCCGACTGCCGGCCTCTCGCCCAAATACGCATGGCAGAGGTGGGCGAACATCCAACTGATAAGAGGATGAGATGTGTTCAGCATCTCGGCAGACCCAACTGGAAAGTTGGCTTGCTAGACCAGGGTTCGCTATCTAGCGGGGCTCCTCAATTTCCTCACGATGCACAGCGTTCTAGCCCACTAAGCCACGGCGCTGGACCATTTCCGAATAAATTATAAAATAGAAACCTAGTCCTTTAGCAATGCGAGCAAATAATGCATAAAGTTATTTTTATTTCTTTGTTGGGTATTGAACTTTATGTTTTAATATGCAAAATACTAATAATATACACTCAACCAAAATGCGAAAAGAATTACCTAAACATTGAAAGTGACATAATATTACCAAAAGTTTACTGTATAAATTTCTATGCACCTATGATAAAATTATGTACACGCTGGCAATATATATTACGCAACTGTTAAAAATGGCGTGACATCAGGATGCGAGTCTTACTCAATATACGTATTTTACGGTTAAACGTTTGTCTTAAGACAAAAACGTAAGCCATCCTATTCAGTGACATGAGTATAAAATAAACTTGTTACTGTATCACTCTGAGAAATCTTATCTCTACCCTAAAATATTTATAGTAAATATTTCAATGGAATACACATCTATATTTGCGCTGTACCTATTATCCACGTCAAAATATTATAAGGTGATCAAGAAAGCAGTCAAAGGACACAATTTAGCTTTTCACGAGAATACGTTTTGGATGTATATGGGCTCTTTGGAATGCTGCTAAGAAGTGGAGCTGTAACCGATGCTGGTTTGTTGTAGTTATATTGAATTAATGTACTTTCGCAACGCGCTCTCATCTGAAAGGTCCGACTACTCTTAAGATATTCGGCGCTAAGGAGCTTATCTATACATTCCTCGTTCAGATAATCCTCGACACATTTGGCTCTCTTTCAGGAGCCAGTTAGTGGCTCATCCTTCACAAGCTGTATATCCGGATTCCTGTAGATATTTAGGACAATGAACCATGCGACCAGTTCCTTCAAGCTTGAACATAGGAGTGTATGATGGTAGGCAGAATAAAATTCGGAAACCTTCTGCTATTAGAAACGTAAATGCTTGAAATGGTATAAAATTTTAATGATAATAAGACATGCTGAAAGTTGACGAAAAATTTGGAAAAGTTAAAATAAGAACTTTTGATGATATTTATAACGTAATTTGAACTCTAAACTTAAAAAAAAAAAAACCATCTTAACATCGTCTAGTTTTCAACGGTCACCTTACCATGTTCAAGAATAATCTGTCACTTATCTGTCACTTATTTCCGTTTTCATGTAACTTCACTTTGTCCACATTGTGACCAGAGAACTGAACCAATTCACTTAATATTTTACTTATATGTTACTTAACAGCAGAATTTGGAAACTGATATTTGGAATTGGAATTGGAAGCAGGTAAGCATATTTGCAACACATCTTGAGAAACCGGTTCCAAAATTTTTAAAAAAGATATGAAAAATAGCATTTAATGGGCCATCACCCCTTTCATTACGGGTTACTTAAATCTGCTCTCACATTTACTCGGATAACACAAGTAATCAGGTGAAAACATTGTTAGAGAATAAAACGTAATAATAAACTAAAAACTCCAAACTGAAAATTTTGTTCATTTTTCACAGTGTTCCACTTTATTTATGGCATTAGAATTAAAAAACTCTACCATCAAGAAGAATTTCATTCACTACTCTGATACAAATAAGCTAGGAGAGACGTGTTGAAGAAAGTTAATTAGAGTAGCATTTAGTTGATGCATATCCATTTGGTACTCCTGCATTGTAACTTTTACGCGCTATCTGCTTCAGGGGATGATAGAAGATTACCATTATCGTTGATGGGTGGGTTTACTTAGGAAGCTGATTCCATGGGGGTAGCCCCTCTTGTGCTGAGGTAGGATGAAGTCACTTGATGGACAGCCAGACCACGCCAGCTTATGTCAACAACTAAACTCGGTTCGTCGTTGTACAACTATATGAATTTAATGTATGCCTTATAACCTCTATTCCTTTATTACTCAAATACAGAAGCTTGGTGGTCATCACTGCACATTGAGTTTCTGTGCACTAAATATACATTAAGTATGCGTGCATTTATACTATCAAAATCTTTAGAGTATGTTCTATAATTTTTCAAGTATGCACTCAGCATTCACTAAAATGGTTAGTCCATATTTCTTTATTCCTTAAGTGCACATTATTCCAAGGTATTATTCCGGTTGTTGAAATTTCATTAGCAGTATACAATACTCCTTTTTTCTCCAAATGATTAGTTGTAAAGTTTAGGATGGTTACCTATTGTTAACAGGAGTTTGTATGCTGAGAAGGAGCTTTCCACGTCCACAGATCTCACTGGACGAAATTTTAAAGCATTTACTAACAAAATGCAAATTAAATCTGCAAATTAATCGTTCTTCCACACTACCGTGTGTAGGCTAAGATTTGAATAGATAGTCAGACTAAAATACCCAATGCCATGGCCGGGATTCAAACCACGGATTTTCCGGCCTCCATCCGGTTGCTCTTAACCCTTCAGCTACCATGGTGAACATACCAGCATGACATTAAACTCTCCAACTAACTCGTCTCGTACGTTTGGTCGCGCCATGACTGAGTGCTTAGACCAGCTCAACAAGTGGGACCGAGTTTGATCCCAGGTGACCGCAAAGTGTGATCTGTGGTGGAAAACATGGCACTGGGGCGGGTTTTCTCCGGGTCCTCTGGTTTTCTCCGCCAGCATTCCATCGATTGCTCCATCACTTCCGGCGTTGTGCTGATCACTCATTCCGGAATCTCTCTGATCAAGAAACCTCTGATACTCAACCCGTTGCCTAAGGGTCTCGATGTTGCATGGATCAGAAGGCTCTATGTTCCAGTTAACGAATTACAGGAATTCATTCATTGACTCGTATGTTTCCCGGTGAACCAATAGGGGTTCTCACATACCATGAGCTACGCACCTTTTGTGGCAACTTACTATGCTGTAAGTACGCAAGTACCAGGCTTGGTGTTTATTACTGTTAGGTTAATTGATATCCGAACTATAATAATAATAATAATAATAATAATAATAATAATAATAATAATAATAATAATAATAATAATAATAATAATAATAATAATAATAATAATAATAATAATAATAATAATAATAATAATAATAATAATAATAATAATAATAATAATAATAATAATAATAATAATAATAATAATAATAATAATAATAATAATCATAATCATCATAATCATCATAATCATAATCATCATAATCATCATAATCATCATAATCATAATAATCATAATAATCATAATAATCATAATCATAATAATCATAATAATAATAATAATAATAATAATAATAATAATAATAATAATAATAATAATAATAATAATAATAATAATAATAATAATAATAATCATAATCATAATCATAATCATAATCATAATCATAATCATAATCATAATCATAATCATAATCATAATCATAATCATAATCATAATCATAATCATAATCATAATCATAATCATAATCATAATCATAATCATAATCATAATCATAATCATAATCATAATCATAATCATAATAATAATAATAATAATAATAATAATAATAATAATAATAATAATAATAATAATAATAATAATAATAATAATAATAATAATAATAATAATAATAATAATAATAATAATAATAATAATAATAATAATAATAATAATAATAATAATAATAATAATAATAATAATAATAATAATAATAATAATGATAATAATGATAATAATGATAATAATGATAATAATGATAATAATGATAATAATAATAATAATAATAATAATAATAATAATAATAATAATAATAATAATAATAATAATAATAATAATAATAATAATAATAATAATAATAATAATAATAATAATAATAATAATAATAATAATAATAATAATAATAATAATAATAATAATAATAATAATAATAATAATAATAATAATAATAATAATAATAATAATAATAATAATAATAATAATAATAATAATAATAATAATAATAATAATAATAATAATAATAATAATAATAATAATAATAATAATAATAATAATAATAATAATAATAATAATAATAATAATAATAATAATAATAATAATAATAATAATAATAATAATAATAATAATAATAATAATAATAATAATAATAATAATAATAATAATAATAATAATAATAATAATAATAATAATAATAATAATAATAATAATAATAATAATAATAATAATAATAATAATAATAATAATAATAATAATAATAATAATAATAATAATAATAATAATAATAATAATAATAATAATAATAATAATAATAATAATAATAATAATAATAATAATAAATAAATAAATAATAATAATAATAATAATAATAATAATAATAATAATAATAATAATAATAATAATAATAATAATAATAATAAATAAATAAATAATAATAATAATAATAAATAATAATAGTCTTAGACTTGAAATGTTCAGCTGCCATAAACGACAAGGTACATGTAGATGGAATTTTCAATGACCTAGCAAAGGCATTTAATCCCGATAATCGTACAATTTTCACAGCAAAATGGGAATTGCATGGGCCAAAAACAGACTTTTAAGTCGTTGATACACGCACACAAACTCACACACACACACAGAGAGAGAGAGAGAGAGAGAGAGAGAGAGAGAGAGAGAGAGAGATAACGTCCGATATGACTTAACGTTGGAGGACGTAAATTACAATATATATATATATATATATATATATATATATATATATATATATATATATATATATATACGGAAGTACAGTACTGTTCATTGATGACAATGTGTCGGCGACTAGTTTAAAACCTAATGAAAACTTTCTTATGTATATTAGGAAACTAGCAAATTTTAACGCTCTGCTGTATGATTTTTATTTAAAAAAAAGGGACAATTTCAATGCTTATAAAATTGCTGCATCAGAGTACCTATCCTCAAAATCAGTTTATTTTGTACCGGATTATCTAAATGTCAATTTATTCTGATAACGCTTATGTAGTTTTGGAAGTAAAATGCAGCTCTTTGAATGACAAGACAGTGATAAATTTGACTTGATAGCTACTCTAAAGCTTTTTTGCACTATGTAACTAATGTTCCATGCATACCGTTGTTATTGATGTGCATCCATAAGTTGACATTCCCGCACTAGTGCGGTAAGTAATTTTGCCATAACAACTCACCAAGGCGATGCAAAAAGCACTAGTGGGGTAAGTAAAAAACATTTTGAAATATTGATTCTGATGTTACAATTTGAACAGTCATATAAATACACATAGTGCAAAAAATAGTAGATAATATACATTTGTTAAGCACATAACGTAATCTCGGAAATTGTAAAAACCTTTTCTCGTTCCGTGTAAAGTGCTTACCACATTTGTATCGCAATATACTGTTTAATGAATGCAAACTGAGAACTTATAGTGGATGCTATGCATTGCAAATCCAATTTAACAAAATTATGAGAAGTGCTGGGAAAAAGGCAAATGAAAGGTTAACGATAAAAATTGTATAATTGTATATGTATATACATTTTATATTAGTCTTCAAAATGTAGGGAAGTGTTTGATCTTTTATTTGTGCTTACATAAGTGTTCCTGCCTTGTTGTCATATTGCCTATGTGTAAAGTTTACTTTATATTTCATATTTAAGGCTATTTACGACTAAACTGAATATTTCTTTGTCATGTTCAATGTTCACAGGCCTTTGTAGCTTCTGCTAAATTCAATAATCGCAAATCTGTCTTTGACAAATATTTTTGTCTGCCTAGAGGCACCAAACAATTACGAGTAAATTCGCCCCTGGGTGTTTAAACCGTTAGGGTTCCTCTCTGCAAACGTTATACTGAGAATTTTACAGATTTTATTTGTGTAATTTTTACGTCTATCAGGTATTAAGTCTTATTTTCTCTTTAGGTTGCTCAAATAGCAGTGTAATCCTTCGTTAGACATTCATTTTCAGAAATTGTATTTTGCATTTGTCTTCGCTGTTCCCTTTTTTCTTGCATGTTTAGCCGTCCTGGGAATTTCTAAGATACTTGTCTGTAAAATTCAAACAAGATATTATCATTCTGTATCGAAAAAGGGCTGTTGTTTTATTTCCGTTAAAACACTGAAGCGAAAGCACCTATTCTTTTCTTTAACGAATGCAAATGAGATGTTTAAATGGTGTGTTAAACGACAGTGTAAGACGGCTATTGGGATGTTAACTGGTACTTATGATCCATGGAGTTTGAGTGAGAAAGTGACATGTGGTATACAGCTGGCTCCCTCTGACATGATATAACACGGGACACACGTACACATGGTAGCCGCCAAGCTGACCGACCTACTGACATGACAGCAACACCAGCAATAATAAATCACTGCCACATGTATTCTACTTTAGAGGATTTATATAGTTTTAAGTGTTCCCTGCCATGCTCTCGAGTCAAATCTGCCGTAGCAGTTCTGTTCCAGCTTTAAAATTCTTGTTAAGAATGTGGTGCTTTTAGCATTTGGCTTAGTTTAGCCCCGGAACAAAAAGTCCAAATGGGACACCTGACTGCAATGCCAAATCCGAGGTGACGGGAAGTGTGGAAATGTTGCTTTATAAAGGCCTTACTTCGTGCCCCAATATCTCCCTTACCTCAGAAACAGCTATTTCCTTGACCTGTTCTCGCCCCTTATGGTATTGTGCGGTAACTACTTGTATCAATTCAGGTAGTACTTTATTTATTTTATTAGCGTATGCATTTTGGCTTTCCCCAATTAAAGCTTTTATGCTCTCTATTTCAGAGGCAATTCCCAATTCTAGTGCATCATGTCTCACTTCTAAATTGACAAGGTAGTCCTCGTCTCATTTCTTAATTCCTCTAGTTTAATCTTTACAGTCACAATTACATTATCACCTATGCTGCCAGTTTCGGTATACTCTGCCCTTATCTGTCTTACTTCATCTTGAGTGGACCTCAGTTCACTCCTTACAGTAAAGTTTTCGCCCTGCAGGTCATTTCTAATTCTAAGAACCTCATTCATTACATTAGTAAACTGTCTATCCATCTGGCTACTCATTTCACTCTGTATTGCTGCAAATTTCAAATCCTGCTCTTTTAACTGCTTGCTAATCTCCCCCAATTTGCTACTGTGTTTGTTGATAATACAGTTCAATTCACCTAATTCATTTCATTGTGTAGTAATTTTATTATTCAATTCACCCATTTCATTTCCTTGGGTAGTAATTTTACTGTTCAATTCACCCAATTCATTTCCTTAGGTAGTAATCTTATTGTTCAATTCACCTAATTCATTTCCTTAGGTAGTAACTTTATTGTTCAATTAGCTTAACTCATTACCTTGAGTAGTAATTTTACTGTCTATTAGGTTCATTTTTTCCAGCATTTGTTGCATCCTGGTGACGAGATTTATTGAACCTATGTTCGCTGCTGGAGAGTGTAACCCTGCCTGCCTAATCTCCTTCCCTGTATTACTTTCTACATTCAATTCCATCGGTTCAACCTCGCTACTTATTTCTAACACTTTATCATCAGCCATTTTGTTGTATGCTCTAATTATTTTCCCGTTCCTGAGTAGCATTCGCCTATTTGATAGTCAATTATGTAAGTTCTTTTTATTAGCTCAAATTTTACAGTGCCAAAAGTTTTTATTTTTTTATTTTAATGCAAATTGTGTCCACCCTATTCCTACTGGCAGCACCTATCTACTCATGCACAGTTAAGTCCTATGCTAATTTGCACTTAAATTATAATAACAAAAAATTATTTTATGGTCTTTGACATACTCAATGTTGCAGTCTTTGTTGGTTGCTGCGGTAAACCTGGGCAAGGGTTATCACTTTCACTAGGGGTTTTGTGTGAAGTTCTGAAATTCTAGTCGTGCTGAAGAGGTTCGCTAAGATGCTTAGGAATTCGGACGATGCCGTGTCTGTCGCTGTCCTCTAAGGGTTTGCTATGGCCTCGCTGCTACATTGGCTGGACTTCGACGGTCATGTCGGAGCGACGTCGTCACACGTTGGTTACGATCTCGTAAGGATGACAATTTATGTAGCCGTAGTCAGGACTTCGTTGAAGACAGCCCACGTTGAGGGTGTTAACTTGTAGTGTGCTTGTCAGGACATCTGCAAACTTGATTCACTTTGACACGCTGCTTTATGGCGTGTTGTCAGGACTTCGTAAGAGGAAGCCCCACGTTGAGGGTGTCAATTTATGAGGCGGTCCGGCCCGTAGTGAACCACGTCGAGCTCTCCCTTGTGCTCAACGCCTCACAATTAAGGATTGTTGGTGTGCGGAGATTAAGGATGGGACTGGAACCGGTTCGAGGTGAATTGTGATGTGTCTCTCGGGTGAATACTCTCATCTGAGCTTCAGGGACTGGGTGGGTCCTGCTCGTTGTGGGTTGAATGAAGAATATACCTCGAATTTGTTAGATGAAAGTTTACTGTTGTCTTTAGACTTCTTTGGTCGCCACCGTGAAGTTGTCAACCGCGTGGTTGCTGTGTTCAGTGTCACTGTATCCCGCGTAAGTATTGTGATGTGATGTGTAGAAACAACAGCGCGTCGCAGCTGGACCTTATAATTCCTTATATATTAACCTTTGTACTAATTCTCACTGGAACGACTGTTAAATACTGTCCTTTGTCTTGGTGCATGGCGTGGAAGCGGATTTGCTAGACGACGCCGAATGCGCGTCCGTCTCATGTAGATCACAGGACCAAAGTGTTCTTACAAGAAAAACCTACTTTCAGCCATTACTTTGAATTTCCTGCAATATAGGTAATTTTGGAGTTTGAAAAATCACGTGAACTAATATTAATTTTCCATTGGCCCGGTACCTATCCCCACTTACGATCAATGTTCCAATTTTCCAGTTTTGGACCTAATATCAAAGTCGCTTTCTCTTTTCTCACGGTTAGATAAATTATGCCAGGGTTTCCAAAGGTCTAGGCTAAATTTTGCAGTCTTTTGTTACGATCACGATCGCGAATTCTAAGAAAGAAAACTGTCGCACCAGGACGGTGTCTCACACTGCCTTGGCCTAAGACAAACAATAGGCGATGTTTCCGGTCAAGTTAGGGTGTGGGAACCTCAGTGTCCAAGAATGTTCAGAGACTTAAAATTGAGAAAAACATTTATGTTAGATAAATATTGGTGTATTATTTGTATATCTAAATATATAATTATTATTATTATTATTATTATTATTATTATTATTATTATTATTATTATTATTATTATTATTATTATTATTATTATTATTATTATTATTATTATTATTATTATTATTATTATTATTATTATTATTATTATTATTATTATTATTATTATTATTATTATTATTATTATTATTATTATTATTATTATTATTATTATTATTATTATTATTATTATTATTATTATTATTATTATTATTATTATTATTATTATTATTATTATTATTATTATTATTATTATTATTATTATTATTATTATTATTATTATTATTATTATTATTATTATTATTATTATTATTATTATTATTAATATTATTATTATTATTATTATTATTATTATTATTATTATTATTATTATTATTATTATTATTATTATTATTATTATTATTATTATTATTATTATTATTATTATTATTATTATTATTATTATTATTATTATTATTATTATTATTATTATTATTATTATTATTATTATTATTATTATTATTATTATTATTATTATTATTATTATTATTATTATTATTATTATTATTATTATTATTATTATTATTATTATTATTATTATTATTATTATTATTATTATTATTATTATTATTATTATTATTATTATTATTATTATTATTATTATTATTATTATTATTATTATTATTATTATTATTATTATTATTATTATTATTATTATTATTATTATTATTATTATTATTATTATTATTATTATTATTATTATTATTATTATTATTATTATTATTATTATTATTATTATTATTATTATTATTATTATTATTATTATTATTATTATTAATATTATTATTATTATTATTATTATTATTATTATTATTATTAATATTATTATTATTATTATTATTATTATTATTATTATTATTATTATTATTATTATTATTATTATTATTATTATTATTATTATTATTATTATTATTATTATTATTATTATTATTATTATTATTATTATTATTATTATTATTATTATTATTATTATTATTATTATTATTATTATTATTATTATTATTATTATTATTATTATTATTATTATTATTATTATTATTATTATTATTATTATTATTATTATTATTATTATTATTATTATTATTATTATTATTATTATTATTATTATTATTTTTATTATTATTACTCGTTCCTATCGCATAAGGACTGCGTCAACACAAAACATAAAATTGAAATGAGTAGTATTGAACGCCCGCTTTTACTACATGTGGCACAGCAGGCGGTGACACCGATGATACATGAGATGAAGATGGAGCTACGGGAGAATGAGATTTCGGGTGAACCGGAGATCCCGGAGAAAACCTGCTCCAGCGTCGTGTTGTCCATCACAAATCTTACTTTGCGTCCACCTGAGATCGAACCCAGCGCTCCTTGGTGAGAATCGAGCGCACTAACCATTCAGCGGCGTGGCTCACAAAACATATAGATCACTCAAAGTAGAGAGAGCATCAATTTTTTTGTGGGCCAACCATTTTGGAGATATTACTTGTTTATTGATTTTAATTTTCCAATTTTCTTACTTTTCATAAAATGAAAAGCTCTTCTTCCCCTTTTCTCTTGTGGTTCATGCAATTAGTACGGAATTTCCAAGCGTTTCACACAGCGATCGACTCTAAAATCTAATAACTATTTTTAAATTTACTGTATCTCTCGATTCGCATTGTACCTACCTATAAGAAAACATTAATTAATACAATAACTTCTTCAAAGATTTATCTCGGATAACATTAATTAAATAATAAAGAAGAAGAGTTTTTAAGAATAGCTTATTAAGATGTATAGAAAGTCATGTGAATATAATTCATCTGAGTTTTATTAATATTTTGCGAGTGGAAGTTTTAAAAATGATATAGATGGTCATATTTTCCTAACACATGCTCTGAAACTCTGAAACCGACATACAAACAATGGCAAACATTACTTGACTCATTCATATGATGACAATTACATCAACAATTCCCACACGCACTGACAGGATTCGTTAAATAATTAGAGGAAAACAGAGAAGTAAACTCGAACGTGTGACATTGTTTGTTTATACATACAAGTCCAATTTTAGAAATATTTGCATATCCGGCCGCGGAGGTATCGCATGTCCACTCGCTCCATAGTGAAAGAATTTTTTTCATCTGCCGCCGCAACATTGATCATGGCATATATTAAATGAACTCACGTGCGTCCAGTGGCGTGTTAACTGCAGGTGCTTACATCTTTAATTATTGTGAAACCATTCAGTCATATGTAATCCTAACTACACACCGCCAGGTTTGAGCCCGTGAACTCGGACACCAGAGACTGACTGACATGTCACCTTTTGACCATTTTGGATGACTTGATCATTTTTAAGTTGTGGTTTCAGGCTTGGGGTATATGGCGGTGCTGGGCAAATGGGGAGATGTCAATACAGTTCTCGGCAATGGGAGTGTTTGTCTTCACAGGAAGCAAGTTTATCGACACCTTACACGGAGTGTTGATGGGTACGAATTATCATCACTTGTTAGAGACTTCCGCGCGTCTCTGTGGCCTGGCTTCTTGCAAACTTCTAGCCTCCTGAAGTTCTCTCGCTTCATCCCTTCCTCCTGAGGAGTGCTAGTCACAATAGAATGCGTGAGGTGTCTTTCAAGTCTGCACATTATCCCTTACTTATCCTCTACCAATTATTACAAGGAAAGCTGTGGACAGCAAAGGGCGGCTTTCGTACCATGTGGTCTTTTGTACATAGGCCCCGGTTGGGAGGAAGGGATTAAGTAAGAGGAAACAGAGACACAGCAGAGCAGAGGGTAGGATCTATACAATTTTTACTTTTCCGTCCTCAGCCTTCGCAGTCAACATGACAGGGAAGAAGAAAAGGATTACTACGAACGCAGCAGAGCCTGTAAAGACAACTGAACAATACGCCACAGCTCCTGCCTCGCCTTCAACACCACCGCCGGGCTCGCCGGAAACGCCGCCTCCAATGCCGAGCGCCAGTGATGCTGAAGATGAAGCCGCGCCGCTGTCTTCACATGAAGCAACCTCACCGCAGGACGCACTGGAGCAGTCAGGGCCTCCTCGCGCCGCAACACTGCCTATTTACAGTGCAGTTATACGGGGGGTGCACAGACATCTCACGGATTCGTATATCCTGCAAGCCGCCAGACACCGCTGGCCATCTCTACGGAGGGCCCTGCGCATCCACACACTCCGGGGACCCTCACCTCTAGTTCGCCTAGATTTCATCGAAGAGAACGACTTCCAGGCTGCGCTGAAAGACAGACTCCCAGCCTTCGGGCAGGTGCTCCCGATTGAGGCCAGTCTGAGTAGCCGTCCCGATCCTGCCGCCGCTGCTGCCAGCATGGGTACACCGCCGACTCCTGTGCTAACGAACAGCGCTGCCCCTACTGTGGTGCCGCAAGCCTCACGACAGCCTGCACCGGTCACGACCTGACACGCCGCTCGCTGTACTGTGCCACCTGCGACACGGCAGGGCACTTCACCGGACACGCAGCGTGCCCGAGAAGAGCCCGAGAGGAAGCCGGCCACACCAACAACCACACCTTACACACCTTACACACCTTCCACACCAACATCCTCGCAGCTACATTTACTTCCGCCGTACACAACAGAACCTCATATATGCCAAAGTTCTCACTCAACAACCAGACCCCCAGCTTCTCCAAAACGTCAACACCGCACTTCAAGCCTTACACGCCAGCACAGAGACAGCCACGGAACTGCTCTAGATCTTCAATACTACACTTCAGGATATGCATACAGCATTCAGGGAGCTGACTGCGCGGGTGGCAACATGGGAGGCAGCCCTTCTTCGTACATTGGACGAAGTGAAGGAGGCGGCCCAGGTTTCACTGCGTGGGACCCAGGAGACTGCCGGCAGTTCAGACGCGCCAGATTACTGCAAGGCCAAACTGGAAAGGATTGTAGGATATGTCAACGACACACGCCTCTTCACGCCATCGAAGCTCGAGGGGGCTCTCCGTGCTCATCAGAACTTCATTTGTGATAGCATACGAGACATCGCGAGAACACTGGCGAGCATGCAAGGTGCTCCACCGCCACACTTCCAGCCTCACTGAGACACCCGCGTCCGAGGGACGCCACCACTTGACCTGCCTCGCCGATACCCTTTAGATACCACAAATTATCAAGAAAACTGCCACAATGACTATTGAGCAAGCAGTCAGCGCTGCTCAACAAAATTCACCACAGCACCAAGGTTGTAGTCAGGGTCCATTGGATCATGGCTGCTACCTTTTCACCACAGCGGAAATACCTCAACACTTGAGTTATCCCCCACGAACACCCGGGTTGTTTTGGCGGTACCGGCCAACAACACACAGAGTGCCAATAAACAGTATCACCCCAGAATAACATCCCTCCCAATACCCATCCTTCTTTCTACCCACATAACCATTAAGCCTTGTTGTTTTTCCTACTACATTTATTCCCGTTACCCCCCCCTGCCCCCCCCAAAAGTCCCGAGCGTTTAGGAAAACTGGCTCCCTTTTTCCGCTGCAGGTTTTCATATTCCACTATGTAGGGGCTCGGAAAGCGGGCGCCGATCCACCAGGAAACGGAACTTCATGGACAGCATCCTTTTCTCCAGCCATACAACGCCGGCACTTCTGGCACTTACTTCTAATCCTGAAGCAACGTAGCAGATGAAAGGTAAACTGAAATGAGCAGAGAGCCGAAAAAAACAAATTGAACCCGGGGAATGCAATTTAACTGCTCAGGATTCACTTATCATACCGGGAAAACACCAGCATGAACCTAGGTTGAGGAATTTTGCCTGTAGGTGTCGAATCCACGACCTGCTGAGTACAAAACACTCGTGGTATCGCCTGTGCCAGCTCACTCAGTACGAGTTATATAAATTAGTATACAACGTTTCTTCTTGGAAAATTCAAGATATACATTTTATTTCTTAAGTAAATATCTTAAATATATGCTACATAGTATAACCAAAATAGTTAGACACATTTTTGAGCAAATTGTGAAGAATTGACCTTACGTCTCATGTTAGTTACATTACATTCACCATTGTTTTATTCTCATTAGCATCTGTCAAACTTAATTCAGTTGATAACTGTCCCTATCCTATCCATCACATCTTATCCATCCCATCCTATCCATCCATCCCATCCATCCATCAATACCATTCATTTATCATCATTGTCATCATCATTATTATAGTTATCATCATCATAGCCCACCTCTGTAGCATGGTGGTAGGTGTCTACCTCATATTTAAAGTTCCCAGGTTGGAATCTCGGTCAGGGTGATTTATCTGGATAATGTTTTCTTTTTATTCCCCAGAGTTTTATCTTATGCTGAAAGATGAATGCGTTGGTTCACTCTAAACTCTATGAACCCTGGGCTAATTTGAGCACCATTTCAACCGTTTCATTCGTCATCAAAAGTTGCATGCTTTGGTTCACTCTAACCTCTCTGAACCCTGAGCTAATTTGAGCACCATTTCACCGTTTCATTCGTCGTCCAAACTTGAATGCCTTGGTTCACTCTACCCTCTATGAACCCTGGGTTAATTTGAGTACAATTTCACCGTTTCATTCGACGTCCAAAGTTGAATGCTTTGGTTCACTCTAACCTCTATGAACCCTGGGCTAATTTCAGTATCATTTCAACCGTTTCATTCGACGTCCAAAGTTGAATGCTTTGGTTCACTCTAACCTCTATGAACCCTGAGCTAATTTGAGCACCATTTCACCGTTTCATTCGTCGTCCAAACTTGAATGCTTTGGTTCACTCTACCCTCTATGAACCCTGGGTTAATTTGAGCACCATTTCACCGTTTCATTCGACGTCCAAAGTTGAATGCTTTGGTTCACTCTAATCCCTATGAACCCTGGGCTAATTTCAGTATCATTTCAACCGTTTCATTCGACGTCCAAAGTTCAATGCTTTAGTTCACTCTAAACTCTATGAACCCTGGGCTAATTTCAGTATCATTTAAACCGTTTTATTCGTCGTCCAAAGTTGAATGCTTTGGTTCACTCTACCCTCTATGAACCCTGAGCTAATTTTGAATGCTTTGGTTCACTCTACCCTCTATGAACCCTGGGTTAATTTGAGTACAATTTCACCGTTTCATTCGACGTCCAAAGTTGAATGCTTTGGTTCACTCTAAACTCCATTAACCCTGGGCTAATTTCAGTATCAATTCAACCATTTCATTCGACGTCCAAAGATGAATGCTTTGGTTCACTCTAAACTCTATGAACCCTGGGTTAATTTGAGCACCATTTCACCGTTTCATTCGACGTCCAAAGTTGAATGCTTTGGTTCACTCTAATCCCTATGAAACCTGGGCTAATTTCAGTATCATTTCAACCGTTTCATTCGACGTCCAAAGTTCAATGCTTTAGTTCACTCTAAACTCTATGAACCCTGGGCTAATTTCAGTATCATTTAAACCGTTTTATTCGTCGTCCAAAGTTAAATGCTTTGGTTCACTCTAACCTCTATGAACCCTGAGCTAATTTGAGCACAATTTCACCGTTTCATTCGTCGTCCAAACTTGAATGCTTTGGTTCACTCTACCCTCTATGAACCCTGGGTTAATTTGAGTACAATTTCACCGTTTCATTCGACGTCCAAAGTTGAATGCTTTGGTTCACTCTAACCTCCATGAACCCTGGGCTAATTTCAGTATCAATTCAACCGTTTCATTCGACGTCCAAAGATGAATGCCTTGGTTCACTCTAAACTATATGAACCCTAGGTTAATTTGAGCACCATTTCACCGTTTCATTCTTCGTCCAAAGTTGAATGCTTTGGTTCACTCTAAACTATATGAACCGTGGGCTAATTTGAGCACCATTTCTACCGTTTCATTCGTCGTCCAAAGTTGAATGCTTTGGTTCACTCTAACCTCTATGAACCCTGGGGTAATTTCAGTATCATTTCAACCGTTTTATTCGTCGTCCAAATTTTAATGCTTTGGTTCATTGTAACCTCTATGAACCCTGGGCTAATTTCAGTATCATTTCAACCGTTTTATTCGTCGTCAAAGTTGAATGCTTTGGTTCACTCTAACCTCTATGAACCCTGGGCTAATTTCAGTATCATTTCAACCGTTTTATTCGTCGTCCAAAGTTGAACGCTTTGGTTCACTGTAACCTCTATGAACCCTGGGCTAATTTCAGTATCATTTCAACCGTTTCATTCGTCGTCCAAAGTTGAATGATTTGGTTCACTCTAAACTCTATGAATCCTGGGTTAATTTGAGCACCATTTCACCGTTTCATTCGTCGTCCAAAGTTGAAAGCTTTGGTTCACTCTAACCTCTATGAAACCTGGGTTAATTTGAGTACAATTTCACCGTTTCATTCGTCGTCCAAAGTTGAATGCTTTGGTTCACTCTAAACTCTATGAACCCTGGGCTAATTTGAGAACAATTTCACCGTTTCATTCGTCGTCCAAAGTTGAATGCTTTGGTTCACTCTAAACTCTATGAACCCTGGGCTAATTTGAGCACAATTTCACCGTTTCATTCGTCATCCAAAGTTGAATGCTTTGGTTCACTCTAAACTCTATGAACCCTGGGTTAATTTGAGCACCATTTCACCTTTCATTCGTCGTCCAAAGTTGAATGCTTTGGTTCACTCTAAACTCTATGAACCCTGGGCTAATTTGAGCACAATTTCACCGTTTCATTCGTCGTCCAAAGTTGAATGCTTTGGTTCACTCTAAACTCTATGAACCGTGGGCTAATTTGAGCACCATTTCACCGTTTCATTTGACGTCCAAAGTTGAATGCTTTGGTTCACTCTAAACTCTATGAACCATGGGCTAATTTGAGCACCATTTCACCGTTTCATTTGACGTCCAAAGTTGAATGCTTTGGTTCACTCTAAACTCTATGAACCGTGGGCTAATTTGAGCACCATTTCAACCGTTTTATTCGTCGTCAAAAAGCTTTGAGTCCTGGCACATCGGAACATGCTACATTGTTAATTGGGTAGGAATTCATATATTTTACATTTGGCGTATTTGCACCTGTGCCTGGACTTCTTGTGTGATGGCATTGAATGACATTACAAACTGCATTTCTGACCATTTTACATAAAATATAGCCCCTATATATGGGAGTGTAAAAATTTAGCAAAGTTCCAAACATATATAGCAGATTCTTAAATATTTAAGTGAAAAAATGTTTAAATCGGCTACTTAGCCAATCAAAATACTTTCTAAAGTGAAAACCAACTCAAAGAAAGTCTTGCGTTTATACCATCTCACTAAAATTTTAAATTTTCTATACATATTACATAAAAAGTATCTGGTGGAAGATAAGAAATGTATATGCTGCTTTATTTGTTTCATTCAGGTCAAAATTTTACAACATATGTTGTTCTTCATCTAACATTTAATTTTTATGAACTCAACAAGTACATTGTGCTCATACATATATACACAACTATATACCGAAGTATATAATCTGTCAATAAATCTTTCCAAGTACATAAGATATATTCGTTTGACAAGGCTTTATGAAAAGTCTAAATCCAATTGAAATATGTCAGCTTAATATGACGGAAACCAACATTTTTTAAATAATTTCTAAAATACTTAAGTGTCTGATAGTTCCACAAATATGCACAAATCAGCCTTTGTGTACTAAAAATGCTGGTGCTGAGCCTTGGTCTTTTTTCTACTACGCCACTGGGGCCTGAAAAGAGATAAAGAGAAGACGGGGGGGGGAGGGTCCTGGGCAGAGGCAGAAGCATATTTTTGCGGTCCTGCGGTTTTATTGCTGA